>RJWH01006795.1:0-48914 GCA_004363575.1 Solenodon paradoxus
TCACCATCCTCATCACCATCACCATCTTCATCATCATCATCACCACCATCACCATCTTCACCACCCTCATCACTCTCCCCATCTTCATCATCATCACCATCACCTCTACCATCGTCATCACCACCATAATGGCAAACATCTCTCTGGCCTGTACCTGTGCCAGCCTTGGGCTCATTATTTCACCAACAACCTCTGGCGACATCAGCACTGTCACAAATGGGACACAGGCTCAAGGCGATGTGAGTCACCTGCTCAAGTGCACTCAACACATCAGAGATGACAGGACAGTCTTGGGGTGCAGTCCAGTGGTGCCCGCACCCCATACCCCTTGCTGATCTCCCATGGGCATCTGTGCCCAGCAGGACTTCAGACAGGTCTGCTGGCCCCATTTTCCCCGCCCCTCCCAGTACGGTCATGTCGGCTCCTGGTCATCATCGGTCAGTCGACCCAGACGGTGTGGCAGGCAGGTCCCTCGGGTGCTGGGGACCCACACAACATCAGCTTTCTTGGCACCGATGGGTAGAAGCCAAAGTAAAGAAACACACCCTGTGCGCCTGGGGTGACACCGAGAGGGTAAACCAGTGTAGGACAGGCATTGGGGTGTGGCGGGGTGGCCGTGCCCTGCTCTAATTTACTGAAAAAGTCTTGTGTGTGCGTGCGTAGCAGTGGCAGAGGCTGCAAGCGGGGACCCGTCATTCAGTCAACGGGGCGGCGGGGCTGGGGGGCGGGCTCTGCTGACAGGAGAAGAGCCGACAGTTAGCAAAATAGCTGCCGACAACCTGGTTAAGACCCAGTCCAGGAGGAAGAACTCGGACGATGGAAGGTGCTGGAAGGTCGGGAGGGCGGGGTCGCACGGCCATGACCCAGCGGCCAGCCTGTGTGTGACTGTGTGTCACCTGCTGTGTGACCCCTGGTGAAAACACACCCTCTCTGGAGTCGCTGTCATTGCACAGGACAGCCCGGGGCGCCCTGGGAGCGCTTCTGCTATAATTACTCCGGGGAAGAGAGGACAGCTGGCCTCGGCGGGAGCCCCGCAGGGGCGGCTGAGCTGTGACCCAGTTCGTCATCTCTCCCCTCTCCCCCTGCGCAGCCTGTCATCTCCGCCACGGGGGCTGCGGGAGTCGGAGGGGGGCTCGCAGCGGGGCTGGAGCTTCTGACGCCTCCCCGAGACTCTGGCCCCTCAACTCGGAGAAGCTCTGGGGAGAGGACGGCAGGGACTTGGGGGCTGGAGTGGAGGGGGAGCCATGGGGAGGGGGGGTCTCTAGTGGAGGGAACTCAGTCAACACCCCTGGGAGTTCCTCAAATGTCACCTTTCTGGGTCAACAATGAGGCTGGGCATCCGAGCCAGGGCGGCCCCCCGGTTCCCAGTTAGGGGGGGCGTCCGGAGTCCCCACAGCTTCTACCGCTCTGTCCCCAGGTGTCAGGGGATGGGTCCCAGGCAGGACAACAGGGCCATTTCTGGAGCTGTCCCTGCCTTGGAGTGGTGGTCTCTGAAGGTCACGCCCCAGGGCCGGCACTGTCCCCACCTGCCCTCCAGACACCCCTCCACCCGCCACCCACCTGGGCCCTCTGCTCTGGTCCTGTCCTCCCAGGACTAAATGCCACCTGTTCTCTGACAGCTCCTGATTTTGTCTCGGTGCCCCTGGACCCAGCCATGCCCCTGACCTCTGGGCTCCAGCCCGCTCCCTGCTCCCACCCCAGCCTACTGCGGACCTGCAGCCAGGCCACTCTGGGGGGTCGTGGGGGCACAGGCGGAGAGCAGCATCCTTGCCTACCCGCTTGATGCCAGGGGTCCCCCACCCTGAGACCACAGATGCCCCCCACGAGACCCTTGCATAGAGAGTGCCAGGCACGGAGCAGCGGCCCCGGGTGGGGAAGGCCCAGCAGCCCGTGTCAGACGTGAGGCAGAGCACAGAGAGGGTGTCACTTCTCCAGGGTCACACAGCAAGTGAGGAGCAGACGCAAGACTGGGGCTCCACACCCCGCCCCTGGGCTCTCCAGGGGTGGGGCTTCCCTCCTCCAGGGTCCCTGAGCTCTGCCAGCTCTGCGGACCCTGGAGCAGACCTGTGTGCCCCCTTCCTGGGCCAAGGGTGGGCAGGATTGGGCTTGGACCCCCAGCAACCCCAGGGACCCTGCTGTCTGGTTGCTCGAGCCCCAGTCAGGCCCCTTCAGGCTGAAGAGCTTCCCACATAGTAAGGCCCAGGGACCCCTGAGCCCCCAGGCCCTTGCAGAAATGGTCCCCCAAATTCCAAAAGGAGGACACCAAGCTGTCCCATCTATCTCCCCACCAAGAACAAGTCCCTGCCCTCAGGGTCCCCGTGGATGGAGGAGCTGGGTCACCATGGGCAGGGACACCCCATTCCCACCCCGGGGACCTGTGTCTGGCTTCTCTCAGGGAAGGAGATGTCAGGGGCTGGTTTCCAAATGGGGGTGCCCAGGAGGGAAGGAGCCTGAGCAGGACGAGCAGCGAGGAGAAGCTGGGGCCTGTGGGTGTCTGAGTTTGGGGGGTAGCAGTCAGGGCAAGCTGAACCCCCAGTTTGCACTGAGGGGGAGCCATGGGGAGAGGGAGAGTATGGGCATGTCACCTGAGTTGTGGTTTACAGATGCTCTCTGATCTGCATGGCCTGACCTGTCACCCCCAGTCTGGAGGGATGTGGGTGTCACTGGGGAGGTCACCTCATCTCTCTGCACCCTGAATGCCAACAGGCACAGAGCTGGGTGCTGGGTCCCCTGGAGCCTCAGTGTTCTCCTCTGCAAAATGGGCTCACAGGCCTGGTTCCCCTGCGCCCCCTGGGCTGAGAGGCCAACAGAGAAGGGATCTTTGACCCGGGACGTTTCTGGGAAAATCTCTAGCGGGGCTGGTCTGGGCCAGGAGGCCGGAAGCCTCAGCCCTGGTGTTAACGCATCAGCACGGAGTGGGCGCCAGCTGTATGCCCGGAACTGGGCAGAGAAGACCTGCCCTCTGTCTAGGGCAGGAAAATCCCAGCAGTATGGTGGCCCTGAGGTCAAAGCTGTGCATGAGCTGACCTCCAGAGGGGGACCGTCTTGGGATTCTGGGGCTTCTGGGAGGAGGAGGGTCCCAGACAGAGATGGAAAGATGCTGGTGGTGAGGACAGAGGATGGCCCGGCCCAGGAGGCGGTGCCCTGAGAAGCTGGGGATCCAGCAGCCCCCCAGGTCAGCCCTGCCCATGCTGAGTGAGCCCGGGAGGTGACGCAGGACCGAGTGATGACGGAAGGACAGTGTGAGGCTCCAGGTAGGTGGGATGTGTCGCAGCGGGCCCCGTGGGGCTCTGGCAGCATGTCTGCACCCCCAGGACACGCCACAGGCTAGGAGGCCTGAAATCTGTCCGACATAACAGGACCTGGGGAAGGGAGACCCCCAAGCTGACCTGGCCCAAGTTGTCACCTTGTCTGTCACCACCGAGGTGGAGGCAGGGTGTGGCTGGGGGTTACCTGGACCCCGCCCCCCAGATCAAGGTAGCCCGGCCCCTGGGGGATCTGGGGGGGCCCTGGTGCCTCTCCACACACCCCCATAATGAGTGCCTCTCTCTGTTCCCAGGGCAGGGGGTGCTGGCTTCTTGGGTAAGGCTGAGCCAAGCCCCTGGGAGGTGACAGCTGAGCTCACAGAGAGGCGGGGGTGGGGGCTGGGGCGGGGGACAGATGCTGGAAGCTTGGCAGCTGGTCCCTCTGTCCCCAGACCACCCCTCCCTCTCCCACACCCCACAACTGAGTGGAGGGAGCGAGGGGAGCTTAGCTTGACTGGCGCTCAGGGCACCCCTTTACATACGTGGGAGGGGGGGACCCAGCCCTCTGAGACCAGCTTTTGGGGACACACTACCCCCCCACCCCAAGCCCTCCCGAAGTGTACATCCTTTGTCCTAGATCTGGGCCCTCCTGGGCTTCCATCGGTGAGAATTCATTAAACCCTAATTAGCCTCCGTCTGCTCTTTGTCTCTGCTAACCTTTCGGGGGGCTGGGGGCCTCCCGACCCACTTTCCTCATGCACCAAATGTGCACAGGAGGCTGTGGACCGGGCCTCTCGATCGGGACCCGCTCTCCGAATGCCTGTGGTATCCTGTGGCTCTATGCCAGCCCCGAGGGGGCTGAGAAGCTACCGAGGGTCGAGCGGTCCCCAGCTCACCTCATCCCGAAGCTGGAGGGCTCCCAGTTGAAGCCCTGGCTGCTGCCAGTCCTTCCCGCTAAACCCTGGAGCCTGGCTGGAGGGTGGAGGGCATTCTTGCCAGGCCCCGGTCCACCCGGGACGAACTTGATTGAGAGAGTGCTCTGGGGCCTATACCTGTGACAAGGTGGTGACTCAGGCGCGCCCGGGAGTGACAGCATTGTGGGCAGAGACATCCCACTCTGCAAGGCACCTCGGGCCCCAGGCTTCGTCTGGGGGTGGCTGGGAGCGCCACCCCCATTCTGCAAATCAGCAGGCTGCCACGAGAACAGGAGCGCTCGGGCCCGCAGCTCTGAGGCACCCCCTGACTGGCGGTCAGTTCTATGTCCATCTGTCTCTGGACTGGTGTGCAGAGAGTGGCTGGCCTTGGCTGGACGTCACCCACTGTGACCAGGGATGGAGACTTTTCCTGTCACCACTAGTCACCCAGCATCCTGGAGGGGCTGCATCAGTGTGTGTGTGTGGGGCCTGGGATCTTCCAGCTCAGCCCATTGCCACTGTGGATTTAGCTCCCAGGGTAGGAGGGCGGTGTGGACAAGGTGCCCGCAGCCCACCCTGGCCCAGACTCCTGGCAAAGGCACCCCCTTACCCTGCCCTGCACCACTGCATCTAACGGAGACCCCGTGTCCTCCACCTCCCAGTCATTCACATGCCACACTCACACCTCCTCCAGGGAGCCCTCCTGGGTTGCACCCCCACCTCCACCCCATCAAGCCCCAGGCGGCTCCTTTCTGCTGCCTCAACACCCAGACACCGACTCCCCACTCCCACCACCTGTTAAAAGTTGCAGGTTCAGGGTCTGAACCCCAGAATTTCTCATTCCTCTATTGGGGGCTGGGATACCTGCAGTCAGTGTCTCAGCACAGGCTAGAAAATCCAGTTCCAAGGTGGTTTCTGAAGTCAGAAAGGAGGTCTCTTCCTGCGCTCAACCCGACACACGTGGTGCTGTACCCCACCCCCCAACTTGTTGAATGGGGCTCAATGGCCTGCCTCCCAAGGACCCTCCGGCACCCGGCCGTCTCTGGGGGACAGAGGTGCCCCCACCCCATCCTCAGTGCTGCCAGGCCCACAGGGCAGAGGGCTCAGCCCTGCACCACCGATCCCTGCCTGCCAGGCTGAGCTGTCCCCAGCCCCAGGACGGAGTGGGTTCTGGTGCAGACCCCAAACGCCCCCTTGGCCGCCCTGGCAGCTCCGCCCCCCAGACGTCTGGACGAGACCCCGCAGGGTTAGGAAGGGGAGAGAAGCCCCCATCCAGACGCCCCCACCCCCGCCGCGACCCAGCCTGTGCCCCTTTCTCATCCACTGCCAGGGAGGTGCATTCCTGTCGGTGTCCGCACTGGCCCCGCAAAGACGCCCACCGGTTCCCCGCTCCTCGGCCGCGCAGAAAAGGGGCGGGGGGACCCCAGCGTGGGGAGTGGCCCCCCCAAAGTTTCAGGGGGAGCGCAGGGGGCCTGGCGAGGAGAGGGGCGCGGGGTGAGCGCCCCCGGGGGAGGACAGGGGCGCAGGCGGGGGCTGCGGGGCGCAGGCGGAGCGGGGGCGCGAGGCCACTCACCTGGGAGGCTCTGCCGCGGACACCGCGCGGGGGCAGCCCGGAGCCCAAAGAGCCGCCGCCGCCGCCGCCGCCGCCGCCTCCCGGGCCCGCCGTGCGCGCCCCTGCCGGCGCGTGCCCGCCCAGCCCTCTCCGCGCGGGGCTGCGCTCGGCCGTGCGCGCGGCCCGCTCCCCGAGGGCGCGCAGGTGTGCGGGGCGCACGAGGACACGGGCGCGCAGGTGCGGGGCGCGTGCCCGGGGGCCCGGCCGGGGGCGCGCGGCTCTGCAGACTCTGCTGCGTGGGCTCGAGCCTGAGGCCCGGGGCCGTGGTCCGGAAAACCCTGGGCTCCCGCTGCAACACATGCCCACCGGGTCCCCCAGTCTGGGCTCCACGCGGGCCGCGCGCCCGAACTCAGTGCCACTGGGCGGCGGAGGAAGCTGAACCCATGGGGCTCCAGAACCCACCATGGCTCCCTAGTGCCTGGAATCGTTCTGAACTTCACCAGCCTCCCTTCACTCTTCCTCCAACACAGCCCCTGTGGCGGCCCCAGGGCCTTTGCACCCGCGGTCCCCCCTTTCCTCCTCGGCCAGTTGTGATCAACGGACACTCGTTTACATACCGCGAAGGGTTTGGGGAGCCCCGGGTGACCCCATGCTTAGAAGCCTCTAGGAGGGGACCTTCTTGGCTGCCTCTAGTCAGAACAGACACTCCATGGAGTGTCAGGAAGGGTCCCTCTTGACATCCCTCCAGCCTGGGGACGTGGTGCTTGCTGAGTGGGAAGGACTCCACGGCAACATGGGACCCGGGGTGGGGGTCTCCAAGCCCATTTGGGGGGCTCGGGCTATGGGATCTGGCATGGAAGGTGTGTCATTAGTGAATTGTGGGGGGCTTGCGGGCAGAGGAGAGAGGGGGCTAAGGACATAGCTCCCCATTATGCCATAAGCCGATGAGACTTCCCACGCTTTATGCCACCCATTGCACGGATGAGCAAACCGAGGCAGAGATGCCATTTGCCCCAAGCGAGGGACTGGCGGCTGGCCGGGTGACCTTACACTGCCCCCTCCGGCCCCTGCCCTCTGCGTCCTTCCAGATGCTTGGCATTGGCTCAGCCACCTGTGACTTAAGCGCCTCTGTTCCCAGACTGTCGCGTTGGCTGCAGGCCCAGAAGCTGTATCCCAGGAGGCTGCAGGCTGGCCCCACAGGGTGAGACGGGTCCCTTCCTGGCGTGAGCGCCCTTGCTCCCTCCTGTGTCTCTGCCCCATGGCGGGTGAGGCCTGGGGCCCATGCTCCATCCCGGGGCCTTTGCATGGCAGCCACCCCTGCCTGGAACACCCTCCCCCCAGATATCTGCAGGGCTCGCCCCTCTTCCTTTTGACTCATCCCCGCCTCTCGCCTCCCAAGACACTGCAATTTACTGGCTCAGCCTGCGCACCGCCTGCCCTGCCTTCTCCAAGGCTGTAGGCATCCGGCAGGCGTCTGATCAGTCCTGGCTAAATGAGCGACTGAGCTGGGGCCACACTGGCACCCACAGCCGGGGTTTCCGGGCGTCCCCCACCCTGCACTCTCGCGTACCCCTGGAGCACACGGTAGGGACTCAGAACGTGTGTGCGGCTGCAGAGGTTTCCTCTCTATCTGGCTGGGCGAGGGAGGCACACCCCTTGGAGCCGCCTCCCAGGCGGGGGAAGGCGGACAGGGGTCCAGGGAGGCAGGGACCTGGTCGCAGGTTACAACCACCCCACTGAGGACCTGGGAGGAGAGGGAGGTCTGGCTGCAAAGAGCAGTGGGACAAGAGGAGTGGCGACGGAGAAGGCATCAAACTCTGGGAAGGAGCAGCTGGGAGTCGCAGAGGGTTCTAGACAGGGAGCCTCAGGACTGGGTCAGTGGGGCCATGGGCGAGGATTCCAGGCAGACCCTGGGAGCCTTAGGAAATATCCCCTAAGAATTGGGCCAATTGTGCTTGGAATGAGTGGACTTCCTCCAACTACCTTAAAAAAAAAAATCTGATTCATGTGGAAACTTCCAGCCCCCAGCAGGCTCCCAAGGGACCTCTTGCTTCTACTCTTTTTATTACCCAGCATTTCAGGATCAGCACTCCCACAGCCCCTCCGCAGCCCTGAACTGCCCAGCAAATCTGACACGATGTCCTTTTGCCCATAAAGCAGCGTCTCTGAAACGTCTTAGAAACCAGAGCCAACCAGTCCCTTCTCAGCCTTTACCAAAGAATCGGCGGATGCCCTCGGTGAATGTCCCGCTGGGCTGTCCCACCCTCTTGTAAGGTGTGTTCACTTTGTTTGAATCAGGGTCTGAAGCCTGAAGGCCAAAGCCCCTTCCTGCAGCCGGTGGGGACCATCATACGTCCCGGCTCTTTTCCATATGATGAGCTTTCAGAAACGTCACCTCTGGATCTCGCTGGCATCTGGGTTCCAGCACTGACCAAGACAGAGGTGTTGGGGGGATGTGGACAGGAGACCACAGAAGCCTCTGCCACATGACAGCTGTGGCGGAGGTCGGTGTCCTGGCGGGTGTCGTGGATAAACCTGCAGGGGTAGAATTAGGAGTGGCGGCTTGGGAAGAGGGACAGGGGAAACTTTCACGAGAGTCGGCCTGAGGGGGTGCGGGAATGAGGGCTGTGAGTGTGGGGTGAGTATGGTGGCCTGTGCAAAGGCCCTGGGGTCGGGAACGCGTCAGGAGTCTGGGCTTTGTTGAAGGAGGGGAAGGCACTGGAGGGAGTCAGGGCATGTGTGGGGGTGATGCGATCTGATTTGCTGCTGGAAAGTGTAGGTGAAGGGGGCGCCACCCTGGTCCAGCTGAGGGGGCGCCCAGCACCTGAGTGTAAGGGGAGCGTAAGCGCACCGGTACTGCTACAGCAGGGTTGAGATTTCGCAGACTCTCTCGATGCTTCGCGTCCATCTGGCCTTTCTGTCCCTACATGCTGCATAGGGTTCCTGATACGAGGCTGGCAGTCCAAGGCGGGGCTGCAGCCCCAAGGTCTCTGGCGATGGGCGCTCCTCTGTGAGAGCTTCGGGGAGATTCTGCGGGTTTGCATTTGCGCGTGGACAGCTGTTTTGCAGGAAAGCAGCTGGGGGCTGAGGGTGACCCCACGGTTTGGGCCCGAGCCCGCGGCGGGTGGACGCCTGGATGGGCCGTTGGCGGGGGCGTGCCAGTTCCGGGCCTGTGCATTTGGGGGTGGCCCTCTGCTGCAGGGGGCGGGGGCGCAGCCCGGGGCTTGCTGGTTTCACTCGAGTCCTCCGCGCTGCTGTGGCCCCAGGGGCTGGGCTGGGAGCTGCAGCCACGGGCGGAGGCTGGCGGGCCCCTGCCCAGTGGTTACCAGGCTGGTCAGCTGGGGAGCCGGGAGACAGCTGTGGTCGACGGAGGCCTCCGGCCGGCTCCCAGGATGTGCCCCTCTCAGCAGGGGTCCGCCCACCCAGCCAGCATCCAAGACCCCCTGGGCAGTTTCCCCGTCCACAAACCGTGGATGCCCCACCCCAACGACTGAGGTGCTGGGACTTGGACATGGACAGTGTCAGGGGCCGTGGCACTGGGGGTCCCCACGGGTGGAAGGGCCCCCTCAGTTTCCCGGCAGAAAGAGGCCTGCGGAAGCAGTGATGAAATGCCACGGAGATCTGGGCCTCTCTGCACCCGGGAGGAGCCCGGAGGGGACGGTTAGCCTGGGGGTCTGCGGACAGCAAAGGGGAGCAGGGATGCTCTGGGAAAGGCTGGGTGGGCCCAGCCTGGTCCCTCCCGCCTGCTGGGGCCTGTCGGCCAGCACCTGGAGTCCGTGGCCGGTAGGGACACGCAGCAGGGTCGGGCCCTGGTCTGGTGGTCACAGACCCCGCAGCGGGGTCCCAGGCCTGTGCTGCTGGGGGGCAGGGGCCAGGACGGGGTGGCGAGCTCTCTCCCCGCACGGACCCAGCGGGCTGGCCTGTGTCCTCGTTTCTTTCTGCCTTTGCCTTGTCGCTAAATCTCCTCCACGACTCCTTACCCAGGTCTGGCCCTTTCTTCCTGATTCCTTGTGAAATATTAAAATTTCAATATAACGTGGCATGTGATATATGAAATATGAAGCTGTTTCTGGTAAATTATTAAATGCAAGGGAGGCTAATGTCCCCTGGGAAGGCCACACCTTCCAGCTCTTTCCTTCTACTGTTAAGGGCAGATGGAAGGTTTCTCGCTGTCTCTGCCAAAAGCCAAAGGGGTTGGACTGCCGCCTGTGTCCGCTAATCCCATCGCCTCAGCACTTGGCCATGACGTCTGTGCCCGAGTCTCAGTGACCTGTCACTGCCTGGCAGACACCATCACGGGCAGTGTCCCTGAGGACCGAGGTGACCCCACAGTGCCGCCTGTCAGTCTCACCAGAGTGAGTCCTGGATCCCAAGGGTGGGTGGGGCTCTCCCACCCCGGAGCGCGGCTATGGTCCCTGGCCCCCGGCCCCAGCACGGAGAGCCACATCTCTAAAATGTCACTGTTGTTGGCGGGGACCCCTTATGAAGGGCAGCCAGGTCAGACTCCAGGAGCGTGTGGTCCGAGGAACACGCCCATTGCACCCTCTAGGAGCGGCAGCCCCTCCGCAGTCCCAGCCATAGCGGTCAGCACGAGCCAGTACCCAGGCCGTGTCCAGACCCAGAGCGGACACGAGACGCCGGCTCCAAGCCACACGGAAGTGAGGACGGGCTGCAGCACCCAGAGGGGGTAGGGAGCCGTCTGGAGCCTGGGGGCGCTTCAGGGGTGCGAGGGTGGGTGGCGAGGGAGCAGGGACACCCGCCAGGACAGCCAGACCACCCTTCTGTCCAGTCCCTGCTATTTCAGCCGCCCTGTGAGCCCCAGGCTGGGGTCAAAGCCCGGCCAGCTGGGTGTGCTGTGTGGCCTCCCCGCTGCCTGGGGAGCCCTGAGGAGTCGGAGGACGCCGGGCACGTTGACTGCAGCAGTCCAGCCTCCGCCACCTGGCTGCCCCGGGCTTTGCCCGAAGACCCGCTGATGGGGGGCTGCCAGGCCAGAGGGCAGGGAGGGGGCGCGGCCCTGCCACTGAGCCCAGTCACAGGCTGCCACCCAGTCACGCTGGGGTCAGACCGCCCAAGCCAAGAAGCCAGGGGCTCGGTTTCTTTGCTGGCAATGAGGCCGGCCAGTCCGCAGCCCGGTCCCCGCTGAGCCGAGGGCGGCTGCCTGCAATCCCGCCGAGAAGCTTAGTCCCCGCACAGCTCTGATCTTCGCAGGGCCAGCCGCTGGGGACAGAGTTCTAGGGACAGGGACTGAGGGCGCAGGGCCGGAAAGGAAGAAAGCTGCCTTCTAGGGGCAGGTGCTGGAACCCGACCCTCGGAATCGGTCTCGCAGAAAGCGGAGGTGCGCGAGGCTGCACTTTTATTACAAAGACGGGGCTGTACAAGAGGGGCCGGCCGGCGGCTAGGCGTCCTGCTGCTGGACGAAGGGGTTGGGGATGGCCTCCATGCCGTCCTGCGGGCAGATGAGCACCACTGACGTGCCCCTGCACACCACCAGGCCCAGCGGGCGCGTGTCCTCCGTCAGCTTGTACTGGTCGTCGGGGTCTGTGGGAGGAGGGCGTGGCTCAGCGGGCCCCGCCCCCCAGCCGACGGGGCCCGGCCATGAGGGCCGCCGCCGCTCCGTGTCAGCCCAAGCTAATGGTGCAGGGGGGGGTGGGGGCCCACGGAGGCACCGGTTATGTTATCGGGTAGGGCACTAGTGAAACCAGAGTCCCAGCGAGACCCGCGCGGCCACCACGCACGGCAGGCACCGCCCTCCTCTCCCTCCCCCACCCCAGCGGTTCCAGTGGTCTGTGCTGGGGTGCGCATGGGGGGCCCCCCTGGCTGCCCGCACATGTGGGCCCTCTGCTCTCCCTGCTTGGTCCCAAGATCGCCCGTCCCAGGGCCAGGCTTGGGGGGCATGGGGGACACGCCAGGGTGGCAGCTTCACGTTTCACCACTAACCTGTGTCTCAAGACACTGATAGCCCCCTAGAGGCAAGACCTCAGGTATCAGCGCCCCGTAATAGCCGAGTCAGGCTGAGCCGGGCAGGTCGGCCTGACGCTGGGCGGACTTGGACCATGCCGGGACCGGGCAGCGCCCAGTGGCTGCGCTCACCTCGCATGTACTCGATGGTGCCATCCAGCACAAGGTTGAGGAGCGGGTCGAAACCTTTCAGGATTCCACTGGCTTGTAGGAACCACCAAAAGAGAAGAAGCAGGAAGGTGTAAGACGGAGTGCATGTGGCAGGCACTCATCCCCCAGACGCGGGGTGCCCCTCCTGGGAGCAGGGGGGCAGATAGGGACAAGGGATAAGAGGGAAGGGCTCCCAGGACATGGAGCCGTGACAGCCAACATAACGCGTCCACTGACAAGACCTCATCAGGGGCGCCGAGATGCCCAAGTTCACGGACTTCCCATGCTGGGAAATGTTCTGGAGCCTTTCAAGCCACAGAAACACAGCGCACTCGCGCAGCACAGGGGACGGCGGGCGGTCCTTCAGCTGCGAGCCCCACACGGTGGGCAGGCGGCATAGACCACAAGTCCCAAGGGCCAAAGGTGTCCGCTGCCCGGTTCTGTATAGAAAGGCTTCCAGGGCCACAGCGCCTCCCCTTCTGGTGCCTGAGGGCGGAGGGCAGGGCTGAATCTGTGGGGGATCCCTGGCCAGGAGCCTGCTGCTCCCTGTATGTCCCATCCCCTGCGCCGGAAGGGGAGGTGTCGATGGCGCCCACCCCACGGGTGGCAGGTGTAATGCCTGCAGGTACAGACCCTGGGTCTGAGTTGAGAAGGAGCCAATGTCCCCCCAAGGTGAAGCACAGAACGCTGATGAACCCCTCCCCTGGGTGCATGACGGCTCTGTGACTACGATGTCAGCAGTTGTGACAAAAACAAGGACTCTGCAGACAGGGTTAAGCCCCCAAACTGGCAACTTAATCTACAGGGAGATGATGTGGGTGGGCCCAACCCCTCAGGGGAGCCCTTCAAGGTTCGGAAAGTAAAAACACGACTCTCCTGCTGGTTTTGAAAAAAGCCAGCAGGTGCATAATGGCACCGTTACTTGTGGGCAGAGTCCTGGGGTGGGGGCACTGGGCAGCTTCTGACACTTGAGTGGCCCTAGTCAATTCTGCAGAAAACTGGGAACCCAGTCCTACAACCATAAGGATCTGATGTCTGCCAGAAACCAGGGGGCCCGGGGAGACCCCAAGCTGCAGTGACGGTCCCTTTACCAAAAACCTCCTGCAAGACTGTGAGTCCGAGGCCCCCAGTTCCTGGCCCGCAGATGCCACCATTTAAGTTCATGGTACTGAGGCCACTACGTAGGTACTAACGTGTGAGGTGGGGTAGAAAAGGAAGACAGGTCCCTTGAAAAGCAAGAGTCACATCTCATCCAGACGCCCTGGAGCCATGTGGCCCAGGGGGAGCCAGTGTGTGTTTAGATTCAAGTTCTCAAGACCTCTGCCGGACCCCTGAACTGCAGCGCTGTGCTGTCAACCACTCTGACACTGCGGACTCTTCGTCCCCCAGGAAGATGGGCTGGGCTGCTTGTCTGAACGAATCCTGAAGATCAGAGAGGCTACTATGAGGGAAATGGTCACCCAGTCTCCAGCAAGCGCAGGGAACCATTCTAAATGCCTTCAACGGCCAGCTGTCACCCAGGCTGACAAATGAGGAAACTGCAGCTCACAGAGGGTACAACTTGCCCAAAGTTTCTTGGCCCCCGGGCAGAAAAGCTGGGGCTCTAATCCAAGCCGGTTAGAACTTGGGGAGGGTGGGGCCGTCTGTGGAGAAACTGCCTGATAGCTAGATTCCGGTGGGAGATGCAGAAGTAAGCACTGCTTCAAAGTTGCATAAAGTTGCCTCAAGTTGCAACTGTGGCAGGTGCTGGTAATGAAAGGCTACCCAAGGGGTGGAGGCTCGGAGCCGTGCAGCCGTGCAGCCCGTTGAGCTGAGAGCAGGAAAGTGATTCCGGGAGCTAACCCAGTAAGGGCTCTCTCGGCAGAGAAAGCAGGCGCCTGTGGGGGCGCCATGCTTACTCAGAATTACAAAAACTAATTTTCAGCAGAACAGCGGGGTTCAAACAGCAAGCAGAGACTCAATTTGCTTTCAGCGGTCCCCGCAGGGGCTGAACAGAGACTGACAGCAGGGCGGAGGCTCTCAATGGGCTATTCCGTCCCCAGGGGGGCCAGAGGGTGAGGCCGAGATGCCGTTCACAGCCCGCAGCGCCGGGACGACGCCGCCCGCCCCGCCCCGCCCCGCCCCGCCCCGGGGAGCACAGCAGCCCGAGGGAGCAACCGGTTCCCCACGTGGGGGACCCCGGAGGGGTGGGGGGCAGGAAGAGAAGCCAGGAGAGTAGTGGGGCGCTGGGGCAGCCGCCGGGGTGCGGGGCCCAGCCTGAACCCCACCGCGGGTTTGGTCCACTTCCCGCGCCTCAGTTTCCACACCTGCAAAATGGTCTCGAGGGCTCGGGCCTCCTGCGCCGTGAGGCGGCCGGCACGAGCGAGTCCCCGAGGACCACGGCCGGGGAGCGGCGCCCGCACAGCGGCTGCCGGCTCCCCGGGGTCCGCTCAACGCGAGTCGCTACGGCGCGGGGCGTGCACTGCGGGGCGGGGGCCTCACCTTCGCGGCCGCCTTGGAACTTCACCCGGATCGTCTTGTCGATGTACTTGGACAGGTCCAAGATGCTCTCCTTCTTCTTCTTCTCTTTGTCCTGCGGGGGGAGCAGAGCGCGTGAGGCCGGGAGCGCGGCCGGGCTCCTCGCCGCCCGCCCCGTCGGCCCCGCCGGCTCCGCCGCGCGCTCACCGCCATCTTGCCGCCCCGCGCCGCTCCGCGCAGGCGCTGCCACCGCCCTTTGACCCGCCCAGCCCCAGCGCGCCTGCGCGGTGCTGACGCGGCGCCTGCGCAGAGCGGCGCGCCGGAGCGTTGCTGGGAAACGTCTGCCGACGGTGGCGGCTGCGGGACCGGCCGACATGGCGGCGGCGGCGGCGGCGGCGCTGGCGCGGTTCGCGGCCGCTTTCCTCCTCCTCGCGGCCCAGGTGAGGGCTGCGCCCGCCCCGCCCCGCCGGCCCGGCCCTCGGCTTCGCGCAGGGCTCCGCCGGCCCGGCCTGGCCGACCCTCGGGGATCGCGCCCTCGGCCAGGGCGGCGCGGGGCGCGGAGCCCGGGGTCCGGCCGTGACCTTGCGAGCCCGGCCCCTTCCCCGCCCGGGACGGCCTTCCCGGCCGCTGCGCCGCTCCGTTCCTCCCGGGCCTGAAGTTCGGGGCCCGGCGGCGGGCCCCGCGCGTCTGTGTCGGGGTCTGCAGCCGTCGGCGCCCATCCCGGGCTGCTGCTGCTGAGACGCCGGCCCCGGAGCGGGTGGGGGCCTTGAGCGCCGCCGCCGCCGCCGGCCTCTCTGTCCCTTAACTTTAAGGGTCTCTGGTGCCAGGGAGGGACCCATCAGGAAACGGTCGTTGTACCTTGTTTTAAGCGTCTACTTTTGTTGCCAAACCCTCCCTTGCTCCCTCGCTCCAAAGCTCCGGGGATGGGTCCCCAGCCGCCTTACACACGCGGCTGTTAGCCGTGACGCCTCCCGCCCAGCCTGTCGCCGCTTTTCTCCCTTGGCTCCAAAGGCGGGGAGCATGTTTTTTTCCCTGCTGTCCCCAGTCCCTTCTGGACACAGCAGGACTCATCTCTTCCAAACCGTGTCAGCTCTCCTTGTCCAGATGAGACTCTTCCGTGGCTCCCCGCACACTTGGTGGGCGGGGGGTGGGGGGTGGCTCGTTTGGCAGCCGGCGTTGCTCCGCTCCCTTTCCAGCCCTGGTCTCTGGAAGGCGTTGGGCCCTCTGGTTGCCTCTGTTTCCTTGGAATGACTTGCCATCCTGTTTTCTGCTTGGCGGTCCCACCCCCTGGAAGCTCTGGGATGCCCCCTTCCCAGCGCCTTGTTGGCTGGCCTCCCTGCCAGGCCCAGCAGTCCCCAGGCAGGGACTTGGCTCTCCAGACACTTAGGGACACCATGAGGGGATTCTGCCTGGGAAGGTTTTCCAGAGCAGGGCTCCATAGGGCGAGTAGGAGTTGGCCAGGTGAAGACAGAGGGAGGGTGCGCAAGGGCGGGGTGAGCTGGCGAGGGGCAGCTGGGAACGGGGTACGTGTGTAGGCCAGAGAAACCAGTCACTCCCAGAAGAGGTCTTTGGGTACACGGGAAGGGGGCTGGGAGTGGGGCAGACGTGGGTGTGGCTCTTGAAAGAGGACGTGGTCTCCCTGACTGGGGTTCAGGGTCCAGGCCTGGGCAGGTCAAATAGCCAGGTGGTGGATGAGTCTGGAGTGTATCCTGCTCTTGGGGAGCCAAGGAGGCGGGAGGAGGGTGTCAGGGCACAGTCATGCCTACACTTTGCAGAAGAGGGTGGACACACCCTAGGCTGGGGTGGAGAATTGGACTAGCTCCCCATGGGGGAGACTCCTGAAAAGGGACAGACTGCCCCCCACAGCCACACACACACATACACACACATACCATACGCCTGCCTGCCTGGCTGGCTGCTGTATGACCCAAATTATGCCCCTCAGGGGGCTCCTGAGGACGTGGGCCTTCGGAAGGGCTGTTCCCAGCCCACAGGAAAGTGACTCAGAATGAGCCTTGCCTTCTCTGGCCTTTGCTCAGCAGCACAGGCTTATTTCTTAAGAGGAAGCCAGTTAGCACCTCCCCAAGGACCCCGTGCTGGGGTTTCTCCTAAGTGACCTGTTATTTGTTTGCTTTATTGTTTAAAAGGAAGGTGCAAAAGGCATGAAGGTGAGCAGGCAGGCAGGGAGAGAGAGGAGCAAGAAGCATTTATTTCATTGAGTTGTCCATCTTGGTTGTTCCTCCGTCCGGGCACATGAGCCCAGGTCTTTGGGATGGATGTGGACCCAACCACTCCTCCACCAGGGAGAGCCCTAAGTGACGTTTTAAGAGAAACAGTGTCACCAGGTCCCCAGATCAGGGATCAGCAGGGCCCGCTCTGCTCACTGGCGGGCAGCCGCAGGATGGTGGCAGCCAGCCATGGCTGGCGCCCAGACTTCAGGTTCCGGGGTGTCGCACTGTTGTGCCCAGGACAGGCCCAGGAGGAAGCGCCTGCTGGCCACCCAGACCTGGGGCTCAATCAGCCCCTGCTTGTCCCTCTGCGGTGCCATGGTGCTGGCTGTCCTTGTCACGTATCAGGCAAGGCTGCCACCTGTGTATCTCTGAGGCACAGGCTCAGGGCCCTGAGAGTGTGGTCTTATCCTTATCCCCAGGCAATTAGTGCTCAGCTGGGGGAGGGGCCCGGGCCTCAGGTGACAGCATGGGGCTTCTCTCTGGGTGATGGGCACCCTCTGGAGAGACAGAGGCCATCCTTGTGGGCCCTGTGGGACCCTGCTGAGTGGGGGCAGCGAGGGGGTGTGCCTGCCCCAATGGGGAGCTGCGGTCCTGGGGGCACTGCTGGCTGCTGCGATGGAGTGGACCGCTCCTACGGCCAGGCGGGCACGCTGCGGGATGCAGTGGTGGCACTGCCCGCAGAGAGCACTGCCTGCCTCACACAGGGGCATGCGTGTTTTCTGGCTGCCAGCACCCAGGGGGCGGCCAGTGTCTCGGGGACTCCGTCTGCCCCTCTGCTTGGTCGCTGCGGCCCTCTGCGTGGCTCTCGGCCACAGCCTGCTGCCCGGTGCCTGCAGCCAGCTGCAGGCCACTTGCTCCTCCTGGGGCGGGGCGGGGCGGGGCGGCAGCCAGGCTGACTGCTCACTCGGGACCATGCGGGAGGCGCCCACCCGTCGGTGCCTGCTGGAGTTGGGGTGCCAGCGGCCCTGGGCATGGCTTCGGGGCGCGGGTCCGCAGCCGGCTGAGCGCCGCCCTGTCCGCAGGGGGCCGGTGAGTACGGCATGGTGCACGTGGTCTCTGAGACGGGGGGCCCCAGGGGCAAGGACTACTGCGTGCTGTACAACCCACAGTGGGCCCGCCTGCCCCACGACCTCAGCAAGGCGGTGAGTTGGGGCGCCCCGGGGGCTGGCGCAGGTGCAGGCGGCTGGCCGCTCTCTGGGCCTCGGCTTCCTGGGTGTCGGTGCCCGGGGTGGGCTCCGGGGGCCCAGGCGTGTGCACAGGGAGGCGCGGCCGTGCTGGAACAGCTGCGTGAGCGCGGTGCCCGCAGTCTCTCCTCCAGCTGCAGGACTGGTCGGCCTCCGTGCTGTGCTCCCCGGCCGACCTGCCCCCGAGAGGCTTCAGCAGCCGCCTCCCGCTGGTGGCGCGGGGCAACTGCACCTTCTACGAGAAAGTGCGGCTGGCGCAGGGCGGCGGGGCGCGCGGGCTGCTGGTGGTCAGCAAGGAGACGCTGGTACGCCCCAGGGGCGGGGGTGAGCCCCACCCTCCCAGGGCGCCTCACTATCTGACCCCGGGCGTGGGTGGAGGGTGGCTCCTGGCTGCGTGCCACCTGCGGGCCCGCCCAAGGGCCCAGCACAGCCTGGGACTCTGCCCTCCACATGGTCGCTCTTCCTCCCGCCCCAGGTCCCCCCCGGAGGCAACAAGACGCAGTACGAGGAGATCGGCATCCCTGTGGCCCTCCTCAGCCACAGGGACAAAGTGGACATCCTCAGGGTGGGTGTCTGGCTGCGGCCGGCCCGCCGGCGGGTGCTCCTGCCCGGGAGAGGCAGCTGGCCGGGCCCCACAGACACGGCGGTCCAGGCTGAGCAGGGCCGGCGCCGGCTTCTGCTCCCCTGGGCCGTCAGCTCCCCGGCCGGGAGCGCTGGGAGCAGCAGCCCCGTCCTCTCCCGGGACCGGTGGTGCGGTTTGGGCGCTGCGTCCACAAACGGCCCCTGGCCCGCCCTCCGGTAGCTGTTTCTGCGGCCTGTCTCCCGGGCGCCTGCTGACGCCCAGCCCCGTGCCCCGCAGAGCTTCGGGCCCTCGGCGCGGGCGGCGCTGTACGCGCCCAGCGAGCCCATGCTGGACTACAACATGATCGTCATCTTCGCCATGGCCGTCGGCACCGTGGCCCTGGGAGGCCACTGGGCGGGGAGCCGCGACGTGAGGAAGTGAGTGCCCGGCCCTGCCGGCGGGACCGAGAGGCACAGGCCGCCAGGAGGGGCGTCCTCGCGGGGGCGACGGCTGCAGCGCCCTCTGTTGCTTGAAGGAGGTACATGAAGCACAAGCGGGACGACGGGCCTGAGAAGCAGGAGGACGAGGCGGTGGACGTGACGCCCGTGATGATCTGTGTCTTCGTGGTCATGTGCTGCTGCATGCTGGTCCTGCTCTACTTCTTCTACGACCAGCTGGGTGCGCTGGGAGAGGCCCCGCCCCGAAGCCCTGGGGTTGTGTTGGAGAAGCCCCGCTGGCACCGCTTACACCAGGGCTTGTCCCCCTCCCCGCAGTCTTCGCCATCATCGGCATCTTCTGCCTGGCTTCCTCCACCGGCCTGTACAGCTGCCTGGCGCCCGTGGTTCAGAGGCTGCCTTTCTGCACGTGCCGGTGAGCCCAGGATGGGCGCCAGCACTCCTGTCCCCATCCGGAGACCCTGGGCTGACCTAGAAGTGGGGGGCATGCAGCAGGCACTCACCAGTGCGGCGGGGTTCCTGGGTGCGGGGAGTGCCCCCGTCTGCGGGACCAGACAGGAGGGGCGGTGGGCACGGGGCGGCTGTCGCAGGTGAACAGCGGCCGCCGAGGGCTGGGGGAGGTCAGAGGAGTGTCTGGGAAAGCCTTTGCGGGTCCGGACGCGTGAGGGTGCCCTCAGAGGGTAGGGGTACAGCAGGCCCGGTGAGTTGGCAACTGCCCATGCCCATCCCCCTGCGGCCTGCCCTCTCCGGCCGCCCTGCCTGCTGGAGGTGACAGATGGGCCTGGGGCCTCTGGGCAGCTGAGACAGCCCCTTCGCGCCGACGCCCGCTCCCTGCAGGGTCCCAGACAACGGCCTGCCCTACTTCCACAAGCGCCCGCAGGTCCGCATGCTGCTGCTGGCGCTCTTCTGCGTGGCCGTCAGCGTGGTGTGGGGCGTCTTCCGGAACGAGGACCAGTGAGTGTTGGGGTGCCGTTCGCAGAGCCTGCAGCTGGTCGGTCCAGTAGGAAAAGCCTCCGGGCAGGCCCTTGCCATGGGAATCTGGGGAGGAGAGGCCGCACCGCCTCCCCGCGGCCCCTCCCGGGTGGAGGGAAGGCACTGCCACCCCACCCTGCCCCAGTAAACAGTGCGTGGCTTGTTCTTTGGAGCCACGTCCCTTGTCCCCAGCTGAGCCCCCACCAGGAGCCAGCCCTGTGGGTGGCCTACCAGCCCCAGAGGGGGTGGCGGGGACAAGGGTGAGGGGAGTGCTGTCCTGGGCCATCAGCATGCGTTTAACGTGCCCGGGGCCAGCCAGTTGGACCCTGGGTGCCCCGCGACTGGGTGTTTGGGACCAGCTGTGCCATCTCTTGGCCTGGGCTGCAGGTTCCTGAGCTGACCCCGGCAGGTGTCGAGTCATGCTTTCTAAAGCGCTGGAAGTGTTTCTGGGCAGGACCCGGAATCCCAGGAGCGCACAGACCGGCTTTTCTGTGGTGGGGTGGGGTGGGGGGGCGGCAGTGGCTTGGACAACCCAGCCCCCAGCATGTTTCCTCCTGAACGACCCCGCCTCGCTTGGGGTGGAAGATCAGCCCCGTCTGGCCAGGAGGCGGAAAGCCACCGCCTTGGACATGGCCACTCCACTGGCGTGGCAGCCGGTGTGGACACCCCTGCTGGGTGGCCCAGGAGGGAGCTACCGGCGGTGACGCGGTTCTGTCCCCAGGTGGGCCTGGATCCTTCAGGACGCACTGGGCATCGCCTTCTGCCTCTACATGCTAAAGACCATCCGCTTACCTACGTTCAAGGTGAGGCCGCGACCTGGTGGGTCACGCCCGGGGACCCTGCCCCGGGCGGTGGGTCTGGCGTCCGCGGGCACTCAGGCGGCTCTCCCCAGGCCTGCACGCTGCTCCTCACTGTGCTGTTCGTCTACGACGTCTTCTTCGTCTTCATCACGCCCTTCCTGACCAAGGTGCTCCCGCCCTCTCCCTCGCCCCGCCCCACGCCCCTTCCGGGTTTAGTCTGTGGCTCCGCCCTTGCCACCCTCGCCCCGCCCCACGCCCTTTCCGGGTTTAGTCTGTGGCTCCGCCCCTGCCACCCTCGCCCCGCCCCTGCCACCTCCCCTCGCCTCGCCCCACATCGCCCTCAAGTTCAGGCCGGCTGTGCGCCCGCCCGCCCGCCCGCCCGCTAACGCAGCGCCCTCGTTAGAGTGGGAACAGCATCATGGTGGAGGTGGCCACGGGGCCCTCTGACTCCGCCACCCATGAGAAGGTAGGCTGGGGCCGGTTGTGGGGCGCCGACCCGTGGCCTGGCGGTCCCGGACATGCTGCCCTGCCATCCCCAGCTCCCCATGGTCCTGAAAGTGCCCCGGCTGAACGCCTCGCCGCTGGCCCTGTGCGACCGGCCCTTCTCCCTCCTGGGCTTTGGGGACATCCTGGTCCCAGGTACGGCGAGCACAGGGGGGCGGGGACAGCGGCGGGGGGCGCCCTCCGCCGTGCGCTGAGCTGGTGTCCCCTAGGGCTGCTCGTGGCCTACTGCCACCGCTTCGACATCCAGGTCCAGTCGTCCAGGGCCTACTTCGCGGTCTGCACCGTTGGTGAGCACGCCCTCCCTGCCCCCCCCCCGGCGATTCGGTGTCTGTACAGGCCCTTTCCTGTTGGTGACCTGAGCGTTTACCCGAGTAGCATGTGCCGCAGGGCCCTGCTTGTTTCAAAACGCCCGAACGGTGGCCACCCCGGCCCGCCAGCTGCCCCGCCCTTGTGCCGGGCGGAGTCACGGGAGACTGGGGACATGGCTGCCCGGGGTGGCAGTCCCGGGCCTTGTTAACAGCTAGGGTCTGCGGGAGGGACTCTGGGAGCCCTGGACCGCTGCCCACCTGCGGGGGGCGGGGGGTGTCCTGAAGGATATGGCGGCCGCCCCGCGGATCTGCTGCGCAATCGCCAGCCCGTTCCCCACCCGCTGACGCGCGTCTCCGTCCACAGCCTATGGTGCCGGCCTGCTGGTGACATTCCTGGCGCTGGCGCTCATGCAGCGCGGCCAGCCGGCCCTGCTCTACCTGGTGCCCTGCACGCTGGTGGCCAGCTGCGCGCTGGCCCTCTGGCGCCGCGAGCTGGGCGCGTTCTGGACGGGCAGCGGCTTTGCGGTGAATACGGGTTTGCTATGACGGGCTGCGACAAAGCCCGGCCTAATAAGCCCTAACTCGGGCTCCAGTTGAGTAAAGCGTCCCGCCGTCCACTAAGCCCGTTGCGGCCAGTCTTGCTGTGGGTGTGGTGTCGGTCCCTTTGGCCCTGGTGTCTGGTCTGCGTGGTGGCAGAGGAGCGCGCGCTGATTGGCTTGGGCGGCTGCTCGGGGGCGGGGCCTGCGGGCGCCGGGGGCGGGGCCTGCGGGCGCCGGGGGCGGGGCAGGTGAGGGCGCCCTGCCCAGCTACCAGCTCGGGACCTGTGTCCTAGGGGAGGGGCCTGCTGCCGGTCCTGGGCGCAGAGCCTGACCCTGGGGACAGCGCTGGCACCCAGGGCCGCCCGCGGGTGCCCGGCTCCCCAGCCGCATCCGGGCCTCACCCCCCTTCTCTTGCAGAAGGACCTACCTCAGCCTGCGTGGGAGCCCCCTCCCACCGAGGGCCCCCAGCCTCCCAAAGACTCAGAGGGCCCCCCCTCCCAGCGGCCCGGAGATGAAGACCTGGTCGCGTCGCCGCAGCCGGCAGAGCAGCCCCCGGGACTGTCCACGCCTGAGGAGTCCGGAACTGGCGCGCCTACCCGGCAGCCCGCCAGCACCACCAGCCCCGCCTGCCCCGCCCGCCGAGCCCCTGAGCCCGCGGGCCAGCCGGATGCCTCGGCCTAGAGGAGAAGCAGCTGGGCCGGAGCCGTGCCCCGCTGCAGGGGGACTGGACCGGCCCCCCACTTGGTGCTCTGTCTGGCCGCCCCCCGCCCTGCACTCCGGGTGCGCAGCCGCGGGACCGCCCCAGCTCAGCCGGTCGCAGGTGGCAGACACGCACACTGGTGCTTCCGTAGCTGCTGCTGCTTCCTCCGGCGAGCCGGTGGGAGCGAGCAGCCCTTGGAGCCTGGCTCTGCGGTCGCCGGGAGGCCACCGCCGGCTCTGGGGCTCCCTGCCGCTTCTGCTCCGCCCGGCGCCTCTGCAGACTACGTCTTAATAACGGCGGGAGGACTCCAAACGCCTGCTGGCCCCGTCGCCGGTCTCCATCGCCGCCTGGGGCTGGTGGGCACCAGGCGCTGGACAGACCCCGGGGCACACGGGCCTCCCAGGGCACCCGTGCACGCGCCGCCCACCACGCGGGCACACAGGCATGCTTTTCGTACTTCGAGGCGCTTCTGGAACGTAGGAGAACATTCTGTAACTGGCATCTTCTACCTCACCGATAGGGCTCTGCGCCTGGAGACAGATGCCGGCAGAACCGACGTCCCTCCGGCCCTGCCTGAGCTGCCTCGGCCGCTCTTCGAGGGCGGCGGCCCCGCCCCTGTGCACGCCCCCCAGACTCCAGAGGGACGCCTGCTGACCGATGGGCGGGCGGGACCCGCGGCGCGACCCCGCCGGTTTCCCTGCTTCCGCGTCCATCCCCAGAAGTAGGCGCAGCCGCGCCAGGCAGGCCCACAGCGCCCTCTGCGGCCGGGCGCCCCGGGGAGAGCGCTCTCCCTTCAGCGGGGCGGCCCCCACGTCGGGAAGATGGCCAGACGTCCAGGGGTCCCAGTGGACGTTCGTTCGCCGCGTCCGGCGCGGTTTGGCCTCGCTTCTGTTGGGATCTGATTAAACTTGCCTTTTGATACTCGGCCTTGGCCTCTGTCTGCCTTCTGGGCTGGGGAGCGGGGTGTCGCGCTGGGGGCGTCCCATCCAGGGAGGTCAGCGTGGGAGGACCGTTACCTGGGAGAGTGCAGGGGTGGACGTGTGTCCGCAGCAGAGAACAGGTGGTCGGGAAGGCCCAGTCGGCCTGGGCAGGCTCCCAGCATGTCCACTCGCCACCGATCGCACTGCCAGGAGACTGGAGCTGGCCCAGGACAGAAGTTCCCCAGCCTGGGGGCCCCAGTCCCAGCCGCAGCGAGAACACGGCGATGGCAGGGCGCAGGGCAGAGGGCGACCCCGCGAGGACACTGCCTTACTGAAAGCTGCCCCCAGGGTAGACCCTCGTGGTAAATGGGTCCTCGGGGCGCCCTGCCTTCCCATGGTCACGTCCACGCGGGGACTCAGCTTGTGGCCCATCCGAACCACCCCAGGCCCTCCCTGTCACCCTCGACTTCCAGGTCGGGGACACCTCACAGACGGGCGTAAATGGCTGGCAGGGAACAGATCTCGGGCACAGACACCACCTCTGTCCCCGAGTCCTCTCAAGTGGAGCCTGCGGTCAGCCGTCCCAGGGCCCAGGCGTGCACGGCACATCCACCCCTGCCATCCCACACCCCATGGCCCCAACTTCTTTCCTCAGCGCTGGGAAGCCGTTTTGTGCGGAAGGCAAGCCCATTGCGGAACGTGGGTGTCCTCGGTGCTACCCTGCTCAGCCTGTCAGGAAGGACCAGAGGCCCCGGCTCCCCCTGGGCAGGCGTCCAGGAAGGCTTCCTGGAGGAGGTGACGGGTCCCAGTGGGGAGGTGAGCGTGGAGGGTGCCCAGCGCGCAGAACGGGAGTGGGGATTGCCCACCCACCCACCCTGTGGAGGAGGCGCAGGCGCTGGGGGTGTCGCCAGAGGGCGGGGGCTAGAATTCTAAAGAGCCGCTGATCCCAGGACAGAGGAGTGGCCCTCCCACAGCGGGCAGGATGCGGGGCACGGGAAGGGAGTCTGGTCCAAACTGAGGCATCTAAGTGGATCGTGGACTCCAGGACAGTGACTAGCGGCGACATGACAACGTAGACGGCAGGCAGGAGGTGGCAGTGGGACCTGGGTGGACGGTAGGGACCCCTGGAACTGTCCCAGGTCCCCGCCCTCCGCTGCCCCCTCGCCCCCCGCGGTCCGGGCCGGAGCGCCCTCTAGAGGCCGCCTGGGGTGGCTCCTGCGGGGGCCTGACTGCTACCCCTACCTCACCCCAGACGCCGCCAGAGCTGGAGTGGCCGGTCCCCGCGGGGACACGGGAGCTGGGGGGTCACCGGATGTGGGGGACGAGGGCCGGTGCCCTCCCTTGGGACGCCCCCTGCCCCCGCCCGGTGGCCCTTCTGCGGACGCGCGGCCGACGGCGCCACCCGCCCAGGTGAAGCACTGATGGGAGGAGGACGGTCCGGTGACGCCCCTTCACCCTGCAGGGAGACGCCCCCTTCCCGCGACGCCAGCCGAGAGCCCCTGGTGACTCCCCTCCTCCTCCACCGCCCGCTCCAGTGACGCCCCCTCCCCGTCCGCTGAGCCCCTCGGTGCCGCCCCTGCGCCCCGCCCCTCAGACTCTCGGTTTTCTGCGGGGCGTCGGGCGGTGCAGCCTCAACGGAGCGGTGAGTCCGGGCGCGGGGCGCGGGGTCCCCTCGGAAACGGGCCGTCTGGTGCCGCCCCGTGCCGGCCTGCATCGCCAGGGTGGGCTGTACAGACGCGGCCCTGCTGTGTGGACCCGGCAGGTGGTGTAGACAAGCAGATGCCTTGGGAAGGAGGTTGCGCCCTGTGGACCCGCCGGGCACCCTGGGAGCTGGGACCCCCAAGCGCCCTCCAGGCTGGCCGTCCTGTGTCCGGGGATCCCGGGAAGGACTTGTTGAAGTGGGTGAGGATGGCCCCATGGTGGCCTTCTTTCCTGTCCCTGGCCCCATTTCCACCGCCTGGCTACTTGTGAGGGAATAAATGGCAAGATTTAGGGGAGGTCTGGTCAAAAGGAAGGGGTCTGGTCTCCTCCAGGAAAGCCGCCTGGCTTAGTGGGGTCCCTCTCACTTCTGGTGTTCTTCCTGCCACCCGGGGTGGTCCCAGCACCCAGGGTGGAAGCTAGGCTTTGGAGTTGGGGGGCCTGCCCGCTGGTGTCCCCTTGCTGGGACTGGGGGGCAAGGTACTTGGGCTGGGAGTGGTTTCACTGGGCGTCCTCTCTGGACCCCCGGGGAGGAAGTGCTGTGGGTCAGCGGCTCTGCCTCCAGACTGCAGCCCCTCCCTCCCCTGCCACGGTCCCCTCGTGTTCCAGTCTGTTCCCACCCCTCCATCCAGGGTCAAGTCTATATTGCAGAATTCCCAGTACACAGGGTGCAAATGCGGGGCTCGAGGAGTGCTAGACAAGCGTGCTGGGGGTTCTTTGGGGAGGGGACCCTGAAGGGGGCTGCTCATTTGACCCCTGGGTCCTGCGGTGGTGTCCAGACGGGGACTCCAGGGGAGGGGCGGGAGGGCCCCCAGGTGTGTGTTCAGTGACCCTGGGTGACCTGGGATGGGAGCTGGAGCGGGAACCAGTGGCAGCAGGCCTGGGCTGACCTCCACCCCCGCGGCCACCCGCCAGCTGGGCCCTGCTCCCATGTCCGCAGCTCACCCTGCCCTGGACATCAGGCCCGTCCTGATGAGGCCGCCACTTGCCAGGAGGGGGATGCTAAGAACCCTGAGTGTGTGTGTGTTGGGGGGTGTTGGGGGAGACAGAGCAGACTCAGAGACAGAGACAGAGACAGAGAGATACAGAGACAGAGATACAGAGAGAGACAAAAAGAGACAGCGGAGAGATAGGAGGGACAGAGGGGCAGGGACAGAGATGGAGACAGAGACCGAGAGAGTCAGCAGAGACACAGAGGGACGGAAAGAAACTAAGGAGTGAGGCAGCAGAGATAAGAAGAGACAGAGGAAGAGGGAGAAAGAAACAGAGGCAGAGAGGGGAGATGGTCTCACAGGCCTCGAGGTGCCCCCCTCGCCCCCACCACGGTAAAATGCGAGAATCCCGCAGAAGGCTCCAGTCCGTGCCAGCCTGGGCGACGGTGCGTGGGCAGGAGCCAGAGTGGGAGCCGCGGGTCCCGCTAACACCAGCCGGGACGCAGATCCCGTCGGATGTCTGGGAGCCGTTGTCATTTTTCCTGCTTTCTTCTCCTAATGATCCCAGCTCCTTTTTGTGGCCAAGCCCGTTCTGAGGGACCTGCCACCCGCCCCTCCGCTTCCTCTGGCCACGGCCACAACACGAGGGTCCCAACGAAGCAGTAACATGAACACGTGTGTGCATACTCGCTGGAGAATTTCCCCTGCTTTGGTTTTTTTTTTTTTCATGGACGCAAAATTCCAAAATCCCTTGCTGTTCTGGGATGCCCTCTGGGGTCCCCTGTGGCATTCATTGCACAGGACAAAAGTCCTAGGTGAGTGGAAGTTTCTCCTTTAATCTCAGATGATTCATTTTCCTGGACAGGTCTGTTTCTCCTCCCCAAGCCGCCCCCCCAAAAAAGATACCCGACACCCTCTTAGTGGTGCCTGTCCGGGAGCTCAAAGCAACACACCATCTCATCACCACAGACAGTTTTCTCACAAACACCTCTTCCCATGAAAGCATAACAAAAAAGTCTACAGACAAAGAGAGAGAGAGGGAAAAGCAAAAAAAAGCAGACCCAAGCTGATTCGGTTTCCTTTAGGCTTGCTGACTGATTTCATGAAGTTGGGGCCATGGGAGGGGACAGTCTTTTGGGCGGGATGGACGCCCCAGGAGAAGAGACCGAGAGAAACAGGAGAGGCTGAGGGGCACACACGAGAGGCCAGATCTCTAAACACACAGAAAACCCAAGAAAGGAATGGAGGTGATCACCTTGGGTTGAGAGAAAGAAAAAGAATACCATCTAGGGAACGAGGGGAGATGGTGTATACTTTCAATATTTTGAAAGTGCAGAGGAGCAGCTACGGAGGAGCCCAGGCACCAAGGAGAAGTCAAGTTTAGGGTTTTCCTGATGCAAAAAAAAAAAAAAAAAAAAAAAACGAGACCGACTTGGTGGGCAAGAAAGCCACCCGCCGGCATGGCACCACTGCGTACAGCAAATAACGCGTCCACCGTTAAAGGCAAGGAGAAGGCGTCAGGAGGGTGAATGAGGGACTCACGAGAAGGATGAAAGCATCCCAAGAGCAGGATGAGCAGGATGAGTTACCTGGATAGAGAGTGGGGCTCCTGGGAGGGAACAGAGAAAGCCAGATAGAAAAGTCTGGGGTCTGGAGTTCTGCGTGTTTGTTATTGGGGGCCGCGTGGCATGTTACCCCCGGACTTAGAACATTGAAACAAGACCCGTTGATGATCCCCCGGTTTCCAGGGGGTGTGGGAATTTGGAAGCAGTGCATTGGGGGGTTCTGGCTCAGAGTCTCTTAGGGGTGTGCCAAGCATATGTCAGGTGGGGCTGCCTTCTTGGAAGCAGTTGTCAGAAGACCTCAGCTCCTGCCCGCGGGGTCTCTCCCAGGCTGCTTGCCTCTCCTCACAATATGGCGGCCATGTCCCTGGAGCGCATGCTCCCAGGACAAGTAAGGAGGAATCCACTGGCTTTTTCCTGATGACCCTTAGAAGTCTCCATCTTCTGGTACATTCTGTTCATGAGTAAGTCCTTAACCCAGCTGCTCACATTCAACTTGAGGTCATGAGGCTCCACCAAAGATGGGAGCCACACACAAAGCATTTGCGGACCTGTCTTTAAACCCTCATCTCCTGTGACCTTGGGCAATTTACCTAACCCCCCACGTGCCTCTCTTTTCCCTACGGTGGCGCATACAGCTTTTTACAGTTAGTTTGGTAGGAGAGTCGTGGTCATGATTTGGAGAATGCACATAAGGACTGTTGTATTGAAGGTGTTTCCCCAGTATGTTTCCATTCTCTTGAGGACAACCTACCAGCCATGGCACAGAACCATGATGCCCTAGAGCTGTGAGGTTGGAGGTGTGGCGTGAGATGGCATGCTCTCTCAGTTAAGATTGGGCTAAAGAGAAAACGTGACTGGTTTTTCCCTTGAGAGGAAACAAGGAGTGTGGCTGGAGCCACCAATGGAAGAGAGGAGGAAAGAGAGCATAGAGGAGGTGGGATCCAGTCACCCCGACTTCAGTTGCTCGACATAGCTCCCACTTTTGATTTGTTTCTGGAGGTCAGGATCTGGCTGTGACATCTCTGCTCAGAGACTCACCAGGTGTCCATCAGAGTTCTCATGGGGCTGAATCCTCAGCGGAAGGCTCGGCTGGAGAAGGATCCCCTTCCACACTCCCAAGTTGTCGGCAGATGACTAAGGGTCTAGCTATCAGCTGGTGGCCACTGTCAACATAGAGAGGTAGCCCACAGTTCCTTCCCACCTGCATTTCTCCATCAAGGCCAGTGATGAGGGTTTCAGCTCTTTTCAGCACCCTGCTGAGAAGGAATTTATAGAATGAAATACAATCACAACGGGGACCTCCCATCACCTCTGCCAGTCTTGATAGAGACAAGTCACAGGTCCTGGCTACACTTGAGGGATGACACCCAAATGTGAGCACCAGGACATGGAAATCACTGGGGCCACCTTAGGTCACCCAGAAGGAGGTTCCAGAAGCCATTTGAGCTTGAGTCAAGAATTCCAAAGATGAGTCTGAATGGAGTGTGTTGACCTGGGAATGTTATGAAAACCACAGAGACCAGATAGGATCACAGGACAGGTAATAACTGCAGGTAGAGCATGAAAATATCGATTCAATCTTCTTTCCATGGGCTGCTTTTAAAGAATGTGTTCGAAGGAAACTGAGTCACTGCCACATACAAATAGGCGAGAAGAAAGAGAATGCAACTGAAAAGAAATGGGAAGAAAACCAAACATTGCTATTCAACTGTTACTGTCCTCCCAGATGAAGGGCAGGCAAGTAAGTGCTCGCCTGGGGCAGAGGCTTGAAGGGGACACAGAAACTGAATGTGACCACTTGGTGACCAAGGGAATGAATGTTATAGGACAACTGAAGCTCTCATCTGCAAGCAGAGGAGCATTCAATATAGGAAACCAACATCGGAAACAAAGATGGCAGCCGACAGAACTGGGGTGACTGGGAGGAGGGGCAGTTGGGTGGGACGAATGTAAGATCAGAGCCCATCTTGACACAGAATGTCGCTATTTGGTTGATCAGAACAGTTCATTGTGATGTTTTGTTTAAAGTTGCCTGAAAATAATTTTGATTCTTAAAAAACGTCACAGGAAAATACCTTCCCCTTGTTGACTGAGGATCTTGGCGCCTCCTTAAATTTTGCCCCTGAAGCCAGTGGCTGGATCTTGGCTCTGGCATCCTCTTGGAAGGCTCTACACCTGAGTTCTTTCTTTTGAAAACAGATGCTGGCAGGCGCTAAAGTGGCATTGAGGACACGTTGGCCCTTAATCCGGACTCTCGTTGCTCCTTCAGGAGGCTGGAAACAGATGTTATTCCTGCCATTTCACAATTACAGATCAGCCCACAAAGTCCTCTTGCTCACCTTTGCTTTGGGATGGCCCCCCACCCACCAACCCAGAGCCCCTTAGCAGAAGACGACAGTGGGAAGAGGGTTGACCAGATGTCCCGGTTTCTTAGTTTAAACGAGGGGAGCCCCAGATGATTGGGATGATTGATCACCCCAAATGGGAGTGACTTGCTCAGTCACCCCCTCACTGCCAAGTTGGGATGAGACTCAGGCCTCTTGCCTCCCCCCAGGGGACTGGGGACACAGGAACCATTGCTATGTTGGGTGGGAGGCTGGTGGTGTCAGAGACTCAAGCTGGCTTCATCACTAGAAAATCACAGTGCATGCCTGCGTGCTATCTGCTCTGAGGAAGGTTCTAGAGGCCCTCCCCTCCCTTCCAGATCCAGCATCCATCTTTTTGGAAGCTTTTTCTGACCACTTCTGGCTGGGAGACAGCACATCTCTCCTCCTACGCGTTTCTCTTGGTTTACAACCCTACTTCACTCTTTGGATTTGTCTGGGGGGTCTCACGTATCTCTCTGGTGGTAACTCAGCCTCCTACATTGCTTTCAAAAGCAGAAAGCATGCCTCATCCTGTCAAGGGCTTTCTCTTAGCTCTCAAGGTCACCGTAGGAGGCAGCAGTCACTCCTAATGTTTGTTTATTTTCTTTCATGGCCTCTCTGCCCTCTTTCAACTCAGCCCTAGTCTTGGTCCAAAAACAAAGCACATTATGGAAGATATTTTGTATCTGAGAGGAGGGGCATGAAGGAGTTTCTGGAAGCTTCCATCCCTGTGCGCCTCTCTCTCTCTCTCTCTCTCTCTCTCTCTCTCTCTCTCTCTCTCTCTCTCTCCCCCCCTGAAGTGAAACGCCCACTTGCTGGAGACAGGCTGTCTCCATTACCTGGGAGTGAAAAGGGAGGCACAGATCTAAACAGGTAGATTTAGTGCGGTAGATTTTTTTTGGGTCCACCCAAGGTCAAATCATGGATTTCAATGGACTTCTTATTTTTCAAAACCTCAAATGGACTTTACATCTTGATCTGAAAGTTACTTCGATTTAGAAATGTGGGTGTTTTGGAAAAGTTGAGTTTTGCATTGGTGTTAGTTGCTTTTGTTGTGCAGAAGTAATTTTATAGTTTCTGGTGTTCCGTCCAAGTCTCTAGTCCATTTTGAGTTAATTTTTGTGAGTGGTATTAAAGAGTGATCTAGCTTCATTCCTTTGCATGTGACTGTCCATTTATCCCAACGCCATTTATTGAAAGGACTTTCCTTTCTCCATCGTATGCTCTTGGCTTCTTTGTCATAAATTAGTTGATATAGATGAGTGGGTCAGTTTCTGGTGATGCAGTTCTATTCCACTGGTCTGCGCTTCTGTTATTATTCCAGTGCCATACCGTTTTGATCACTATCGCTTTGCAATATAGTTCAAGATCAGAAAGGGCGACACCCCGGTTTTGTTCTTTCTTCTATGGGGTTTTACATTGACTGTACCTTCTAACTGGAGACAGAGAACAGTCCAACCTTCAGTGATGGTTTCTCAACGGAACACAACTTGGAGAGGTTCCTGCTCAGAGGTGTTGAGCTGCCTTTTTGCAGACTTAGTAAGAATGCTGCCTATTTCTTGATGTAGGAAGCTGTCCGCGCTTCTTTCAAGCAAAAAATGCCTTTCCTGCCCCGAATGTTTGCAGAAACTGTGCAGGGAGGTGAGAGTAAGGTGGCGGTGTCCTTGTCCTTGGGATTTTAGAGGTTTCTTTAATCTGGGGGCAACCTTCCAATCACGTCCACGGTAGCACTGTTTTCCACTCCAGTTACTGCCTCAGCATTCCTTGCTGATTCCTCTGAATAATGTTTTTTATTATAGTAGATGCCAAACATAATTGGAACTATTTCCCCCACTCCACTCCCCTTCTTTTCTTGCCATTGTTTTCCCCTTGCTTTTTTCAAGAGCACAGCTCAGTATTATTAAGCACACTCACATATGGCACAGCCATCCCCACCTCTGTCTCCAGAACATTCCAGAACATTCCATCCTCCTCACCTGACACTCGGCCCCATCAGGCACGCCCTCCCTCCCTCCCCCAGCCCTGATCCCACCACCTCCTTTCTGTCCCTGTGGTGGTGAATCCTCTAGGGACCTCCAGGGTGGGGGGGTGGCGTCCCCCAGGACATTTCCTCATGTGTATGACTAATGTCACTGAGTGTCATGTCCTCAGTCCCTCCACATGAGGGCAATGGTCTGGATTCCTTTGGGACAGAGTGGACATGCCATGGAGGTGGAGCAAGTGGTGTGAGAGATGAGGCTGGGGAGGGAAGTCAGGACCAAGATTTCGAAATTATTACTAGGGGTCTTCATGTGCTGTTGAAGGGCAGGGGGATTGGTGACATTTGTGGGTCCCCTCTTGAGGCTGCTGACCTCAGGCTGGGTCACCTCTAGGGGACACTGTCCTGGGTTCTAGGGGTGTGTGTGAGCAGTGTCCTTGCCTCCCTCATTTGATGCCAGGCGCCCCCCCCCCCAGTGTGATGACCACAGATGTCCCCAGACATCACTGGTGTCCCCTGGGGACAGGCTCAATCTCTGGTGAGACCTTCCAAATTAAGCAGCTATCTCTAAAAAGTGGGCGGCGGGGTAAACCTGGAGTGGGCAAGAACGCCCCTCCCCAGAGATGGGGTGAAGGTCCTCCAAGAAGTGGGGGACGGGGTGTCTGGAGTGGAGGAGGGCAGAGGAAAGGGTGGGAAGACTAGTTTGGAGGGTCCCGGGGGATGCGACAGGTGGCACCCGAGAACAGGGAGGAGTGAACAGATATCGCGGGGATGACACCCCTGTTAGGCACATACCAGCTGGAAGTCAGGGACACATCTGAGCTAGAAGCTTCTGTTTGGAGGTTGTGGGTGGGTATGTGACTGTTCAGGCCTGGCTCGTGGAGGAGAGGGAGGTGTGGAGAGGACACGGAAGACAGTCACCAGGGACCCTTCTGCATCACTGACCCTTGGGCACGCGCTTCTGTCTGGACTTGAGCCCTCCCATCCAGACGTCACCCACAAAGCTGGCCAGTTCGTGAGGACACAGAGACCCCGAGGGACGCCCCTAAGCGGTGGCTGGGTCCCCTTGAAAGATGTGGAGGAGGAGCTTAGCAGACAACGTCTCTGACCACTGGTGGAGGTCACTGGCCCAGGCTGCTTGGGGCGCTGACACCATCTAGAGTTGGGTGGGCCTGATACCAGTTTTCTTTCTACGACGTCATAGGAGGTAGATGACGGGTGTTTTCTGTCCTGCCCGCCCCGGGAAGCACTGCTTGGCCTTGGCTTGCTCGCGAGCTAGTCATCTTGTAAGAGAGGCCACCCGACTTGAACCAGATCAAGCAGCGGGCTCCCGGCCTGGGCAGTCCAGGGGGCTTGGGCCCCGGCAGGGCTGGGGGACAGTCACTGCTGGGTCCTCGGAGGACCTTCCCTGTTGCGGCCACACCTCCTGCCTCCTTCCTGCGGGCAGCCTCGTCTACCGTGGGACTCGGGGGCCCCTGGGAAGAGGGCTGCTTCCTCCCTGCTTCTGCATATGCAGTTGATCATGTCTTGGTGTTTTGGGTCTAAAAAAGCGGCGATTTCCTACAGTTGAGACTCAAGGAAGAAACTTGGTTCCACTTCAACTAAGACTTGGCTCAGTCACCCATTGGGATGAAGGAGCGGGTACTGTGATGGGCAGGGCTGGGCCCGGTGTGGGCCAATCACTGATGGGGAGTGGGCCCGAATGCCGTGATGGACAGACCTGGGTCTAGCGTGGGCCAATCACTGATGGGGGGTGGGCCCGAATGCCGTGATGGACAGACCTGGGTCTAGCGTGGGCCAATCACTGATGGGGGGTGGGCCCGAATGCCCTGATGGGCAGGCCTGGGTCCAGTGTAGGCCAATCAATGAAGAGGGGTGGGCCCGAATGCCTGACAGACAGACCTGGGTCTAGTGTGGGCCAATCACTGGTGGGGGTGGGCCCGAATGCCGTGATGGACAGTCTTGGGTCCGGTGTGGGACCCATCTCCGCCTCTTCCCAGGACCCGCCCCCCTCCAAAGAGGGAACTCGTCCCAGGCCTGGGACCAGGCGCCGCCGGGGTCTTCTGTTCCTTCTGGCGCAGCGTCCAAGCGAAATGCCGTTCCTGGGGAAGTGTCGGGAGACACTGGCTTTTTGGTCCAAACACCCGGGCCTTTTCTGAGCGCTGCTTGGTTCAAAGGCGGGTTTTCTGCCTGATTTTTATCTGCCCACCAGGCCTGCCAGCCCGGATGGGGTTTCCCTCCCGCCCCGGAGGGCGAGCGGGGTGATGTCGGGGCATGAGGCACTGGTGCGCGGCCGGGCGGCCGGACGGGACGGAGGCGGCGCTGGCCGGCGGGGCGGCTCCTGAGACCCCGTGTCTGCTCACGGATGCGTGGCCCCTGTCCGCATTCTGGACGCTTCTCTCTGGAAACGGAGGTGCCTCGGGATGCAGCCCCGCCCAGCGGCCATCCCCCTCGGTTCTTTCTCTCAGCTCTTTCTTCTTTGCACTGTGGGGGGTTATATGCAAAAAATACACCATTTTAGCCGTGTTTAAGGGCTCAGCTCAGCGGCGTTAATCACTCACACTGTGCTCCGCTACCCCACCTCTGTCTCCAGAACATTCCAGAATGTTCCATCCGCCCCACCTGACACTCGACCCATCAGACCCCCCTCCCCTAGCCTCGCCCCCACCATCTCCTTTCTCTCTGGGGCTGTGACTCCTCTAGGGCCCTCCTGGGAGGCAATCCCTCAGGACGTGTCCTTGTGTGACTGGCTGAGGTCACCGAGCGTCCTGTCCTCAAGGTCCTTCCATGTGGGAGTGGGAGTCAGAACATCCATCCTGTGGAAGGTTGGGTGACGGTCCGGGGTGTGGGGGCACAGGGCGTGTCTCCATGGATCAACCCATGGACACATGGGTGGTTTCTGTCTCTGGACAGTTGTGAATAGTATTCTGTGCGCGTGAGTGTGGAAGAACCTGCTGGCGCCCCTGATCATAGCAGCCATGCTCATGGGTGTGTCATCTTTCCTTTGCGCACTTTTCCTTCGCGAGGAGCTGAGGGTGAACATTAAGCCCAGGATCCCATCTCCATACAGCACTGCCCGTTAGTGACAAGTTCTGGGGTGTCTGGGTGAAGTGTCCCCCTGGATTCCTCCGTTGATGTCCCCAGAACTTCAGATGGGTGTGTCTTTTGATCTGGTCTTTACAGAAGTCATTACATTAAAATGAGGTCACATCGGGGCAGGTAGCCCTAACCCTATATGAGGACATTTAGACACAGGGACACAGAGGGAGAAACCATGTGACATCAGAGACGGGGAGCTGTGTCCACAAGCTGAGGACAATCAGTGGCCCCAGGAACTGGGAGAACATGAGACAGACTCCCTGTCCCAGCCTCAGAAGGAACCAACCTGTGACCCCTTGATCCCGACCTCTCGCCCTCCAGGACTGGGTGAGCCTGCTGCCTTAGCCACCCATCCATGGTGCTTCGATACAGCAACTCCAGAAAGCTAAGAAAGGGGGAGTCCCCCAGCCCCCTCACGGTTGACAATCCCTGAGAAGACTCTGCGGGCCCACTAAATGCTGTCCTCACAGTTATGGTTTATTACGGGACTTACGATCACAGACCAGGATCAGCTGATGGGCTGAGACCTGTCTCTGTGGTTCTGGCCACTCCCACCCACCCGGCGGAGGGGCCTCGCAGGGTTCTGGGGGCTGGATGGCCAAGGTCAAGGCACAGGCTGCTCCTGAGTCTATGAGGGTCATCTCCTTGCTCACAGAAGGCATCTTCTGTGTCCCTTCATGGAGGTGGGGCAGGGGCTCCTGCAGTCTCTGTTCTTAGGGCACTAATCCCACTCATGGGGACTCACCTTATGATCTCTTCACCCCACAAAGGCGCGTCTCTAACTGCATCACATGGTGGGTTAGGCATCAACATGAGACTGTAGTGGAGAAGATGCATTATCAGCCCACAGCACCGGGGGGGACAGCAGACATGAAGTGTCCATTATCCTCTCCTGGGGCTGTCACAGTGCACTATTGTCCTGCCATCCATGAGTGACAATGTGGACAAGATGTCACCAGTCCAAGTAGAAAGAGTGCCTGCACCATAGAGGCGTGATGGGCTCACTGGCTGATCCAGGGGTTGACTGATTCATGGCTGGCTCACTGGGTGGTTGGTTCATTGATGGACTCATCGGTCCATTCATGGATTTAGTGGTCTGTGACTCGTGTATTGAATGCTTGTATTTACTGGCAGATTCATGGATGGAGCCATTGAGTCACTGATTGATTTATTGGCAGATTCATGGAGGGAGCCATTGAGTCATTGATTCTTTCATTGGCTGATTCATTGAATCATCCATCTGTTCATGGATTCAGTGATTTGTGACTAGTTCATTGAATAGCTGATGGATTCGTTGACTAGTTCATTGGCAGACATATTGATGGAATCATCAGTCAATTTGTTGATTAACTCATGACTAATTCATTGAATCATTGATTCATTGGCAAATTAATGGACAGAGCTGTGTAATATTCCATGATGTATGTGGACCACATCTTATTTATCTATCATCTGGCATTGGACACTTAAGTAGTTTCCAGTTCTTAGCTGTTGTGAATAGGGGCATGATAAACATGGGGGTGCATAAACCTCTATGAATGAGTGTTTCTGTATCTTTAGGTGGATTCCCAGAAGTAGGATGGCGGGATCCTATGGGATTTCCATCTTCAACTTTTTGAGGAGTCTCCACAGTGTTCTCCATGGGGGTCGCACCACTTTGCACTCCCACCCACAGTGCAGAAGTGTCCCCTTTTCTCCACATCCTCGCCAGCATTTATTGTTTCCAGACTTGTGGAGAATAGCCAGTCTCTCAGGTGTAAGGTGACATCTCATTGTTGTTTTGATTTGCATTTCCCTGATGGCCAGTGAGTGGGAACATAATTTCCTGTGCCTGGTGGCCGCTTCAGAGAAGTGTCTCTCCAGTTCCTCCTCCCATGTTTTGATTGACTTGCCTGCTCTTCTGTTGTTGAGTTTTACGAGTTCTTTGTGTATTTTGGATATTAAGCTCTTGTCAGAAATATGAAATACAAATATCTTCTCCCGGTTAGTAGGTTGTCTTTTGGTTTTGGTGATGTTTTCTTTCACTGTGAAGAAAATTTTTAGTTTGATGTAGTCCCAGTTGTTTATTTATTTTTTGTTTCCCTTGATGATGGAGTTGAGTCCCCAAAGGTCTCCCTAAGGCTGATGTCAGGTAATGTCTGTCCTGTGTTGTCTTCCACACAAGTTCTTTTCAAAACTGAAGTAGTATTGGCTTATCATATGGTGTAGATTTCAGGTATACAAGTCACATTTTGCTAACTATACATCAGACCACATCTACCACCAAAGGTCAAGTGACAAACCATCGAAATGCCCCCCTTCCCATCCATTCCACCCACTCCCTTCCCCCAGGTCACCACCCTTCTGCTGTCAGAATCTATTTGATTCACCTTATTTTGGTTTTTGTTGGTTAATTTTCTGGGTTTCTTTATGTTCCATCTATGACTGAGATCATCCGGCATTTGTCTTTCTCCTTCTGACTTACTCACTGACCATCTTCCCCTCTAGTTCCACCCATGTTGTCAAGAATGACAGGATCTCATCTTTTTCAGGGCTGCGTAGCATTCCATTGTAGACACAGACCACGCTTTCTTTATCCATCATCTGACAATGGACACTTAAGTGGTTTCCAATTCCTGGCAATTGAGAACCACGCTTCCGTGTACATGGGAGTGCAAATAACCTTTCAAATGACTGTTTTCAGCTTCTTTGACTAGATACACAAAAGTGGAATCGTTGGATCATATGGAAGTTCTAGTCTTTAATGTTTTTTAAAGAAGAAGCTTTTTTTTTTTTTAAAGAAAGGTGCAGGCTGGAATGAAGGCGAGCAGGCAGGAAGAAAGAGAAGTAGAAGAAGAATTTATGTATTTTATTTAGTTGTTCCTCTTGGTTGTTCCTCCAGCTCTGAGACATGAACCTGGGTTCTTGGGATGGACGTGGACTGCACTTAGGCTGAAGGCAGTTAACACAACCACTCCTCCACCAGGGCGCGCTAAGAAGAAACCTCTGTATATCTTTATTTATTTAGTTGTTCATCTTTGGAGTTTCACCTGAGCCCCAGGTCTTGAACGGGGTCCTGGGACTTTACATGGTTCTCATACCAGCCTCTCAGCTCCCCAAGCCCTCAGCGGGCATTCTATTTTAATTTTTGAGAACTCTCCCTCCCTGCTATTTTCCAAAGGGGCTTCACCATTTCCCACCACCTGTGCCCTTTTTTCCACACCCTGACCAGCACCCGTTTCTTGTCTTTGGGTTTATAGCCATTTTCACAGGTGTGAGGGCCCCCCAGACCTTCATTTACAAGAACAGATGGTGGAGTACAGCTTCAGCCCATGAACCACAGCTTGCTGACTTCTGTCTTCTACCTGCATCATCCAAACGGACATTCTCCGTCGGGGCTGCCCGGCATGATGCCTGTCAAGCACTTGAAACAGAGCCAATGTGACTGAGCAGTGTGATTTTACATTTTATTTGACTTTGGTCAATTTTAAGAACCCTTCATGGCTAGCGGCTACCAGATTGGATAGTGCTGGTCTAATTTTATAGTTGTCTAATGTCTTGTGTGTATGTTTTCCTGGCTGTCCTGCTGTTTCCCCACAGTGGACGAGACCCACTGACCAGACCGCTCCTTGTCCCCGGGCCCACCTCCGACCACTCTTCCTCGTGATTTCTGTGACAGGTGGAATTTGAAAACCACTCAGGACCTCCACCCCCATGGAATACACAGACCCTGTCTAATTCCATCCCCGGGAGGGCGAAGATACATAAAATACCTGGGCGGGGGGAGTTTCTCTCGGTGGCCTTGGAGAAGTCACCGAGAGGTTGTCAGGGGTCCCCCAGGAGCAGAGGGAAAGCCCTGGCCAACAGCTGGTAAGAAAATAAGGACCTCAGTCTAACAAACACAAGGAAACCTCTTCTGCCACCAACGGGAGTTTGGAAGAGACTCCTTCCCCGTTGAACTGACAGATGAGAATGCAGCCCCACTCATGCCATGATTCCATGTAACCTCATGAGACCCCAAGCAGGGACCCACTAAAACACCCCAGAGGCATGACCTGCGGGGCTGTGGGTGCCGACGTGTGCAGCTGTTTGCTGCTGACACCACATGCCCCTCTGTTACACAGCCATAGCTCAGTGACAAGCTGTCCCCCATCACCCTTACCTCCTCCCTCTTACCACGGGGTTCTCACATTTTGTGCTCTTACTGTAGGTGACGTCTGTCCCTTCCAGCGGATACTCACTGAACTCCTCTCTCTCTTCCAGAATCAAAAGTCTTCCTTCCCTTAGGAAGCCCCCCGCCCCGGATGTCCCATCTCAATCGAAGCTCCCTTTTTAGACACAGACATTCCATGAACGCATCTCTCCCTTGTCAAGCTTTTATTGTCACGGTCATTTTCATTGACTCGGGTCCCGGTCATGCCGAGGGAGCCTCCCTGAACTCAGAGAACCACACCTGCTGCGTTCAGGATCCCACACGGCAGTCAGCCTGGCCCCGTGGTAAATATCGGCCGGGGAGGCGGGGACGCAGAATGAATAGGGCTTCTATCTTCGCCGCTACATAGCAGTAGGGCCCCTTCTGTGTCCTCATGATGGTAATGACAAGACAATTCTGAGAACACAGGAATCCTTAGAAAACCCACGGCGGGGAGGTCACGGGGGTGGTTGGGGTTGAATGAGCAGCAGTGTGTGAGGGCGTTTGGCGCAGGGGTGGCCGATGCGATCAGACACTGAATTGGAATTTCTAGCCCGAATCCCAGAAAAGCATCTCGGTGTCTTTGTCCCTCAGACATTTCATCAAGTGATTCTTGGAGATTCTCTGGCTCCCCCAAAGGCAATTCAGTTCAAGTGGGAGAATAAAGAGCTAAGTGTTGTCAGCCCTGGCCGCTGCCACCCCCCGGGCATCTCGCCTTTCTCCGCGGCTCCAGATGGTGGCAGTCAAGCACGGAGTGACCCTTCTGGCCAGGGACACGGTTCCTGGGGGGGTCGGGGGGGGGACTGGAACCTGCTGGCTGGGGCCCCAGAATGAGCAGTTAAACAGCAGATACATTCGGATGTCAGATACACAGTTTTGTTTTTAGTCTAAGTATGTCCCAAATATTACCCGACACGCTTCTGCGAGAATGCCAACCGATGCCCCCTGATGGCCTTGCGGTCTAGTCCACTGGACGCCGTTCACATCCATCTGAAGGTCCCAGGTTCGAGTCCTGGGCCGGGGGCACAACCAAGATCAACAATTAAATAGAATAAATAAGCGTTTCTTCCTCCCTTCTCTTCCTGCCTGCCCTACTCGCCTTCATTCCTACCTTAAATTTTTTTTTTTTTAAGGAAAATAATGTTTAGTGATTACTGTTCGATATCTACTGACTTAAATGGGAATCACATTGGCGCCCCCTGGTGGTTCAGGCACTGAGCTGCTGGCTGGGGTGTGGACCTTGTAAAATCTAAAGCTCTGGATTCGAAATCAGGACTTGGGGCAACAGCCCAAATGGACAGATCAACAAATAAATAAAAGTGCTTCCTTCTCCTCTTCCTTCCTTTCTTCCTCCTTTAGTGAGTAGACAGGCAGGAAGAGAGAGGAGAAAGAAGCACTTTATTCTATTTATTTTATTAAGCTGTTCATCTTGGTTGCTTCTCCCGGCCCTGGGATACGATCCTGGGATGTATGTGGAGTGTGCTCATCCAGAGGCGGTGAACATAGCCGCTCCTCTACCCCAGAAACATGAGGTATTAAATCTGTGTTCCTCTAAGCCCCCAGATTTTAGCTGTCAATTACTGAAACGTGTAGATATTTCTAGCAAAGGGCCCAACGACCATCAGGGGCCACAGGCACCAATCCCGCCAGCCTTGGAGTCCAACCTGTTTTTATGACTGAGAGCTGCTGGGGGCGCTAGGGGGCGCGGTCTCATCTGCACAAGTAAAGACCCAGATGCGGGGAAACCATCCCCGCTGGGTGTCTGACTCCTCTTTTCTGCCGGACAGCTGGGTCGCCGTCGTCCCGCGTCTGGGAGCCATGGAGCCTGCGGCCGGTGACCTACAGCTGGTGCCTGAAGGGACAAAGAAAGCCCCCACGCCCAACCCCTCATGCTGTCGAGCGGCCCTCCCTGCCCTGGTGGCCTCCGGCATCGTCATCATCACCCTGGGCATCCTCCTGGGTGAGTGGCTGGGGGCATCGCACACCGGAACACTTGCACGAAGTGGAGGGGAGGGTCTCAGAGCGGGGTCCTGAGCATCCCGGGGATTGAAGGTGACCCTTTGGACCACCGATGCTTGGAGACACGTCGGCTAGACATCTGGCGTCCTCCCATGTGCAGCGGTGGGCGCATGACCTGCAGGGTCTTGCACAATTTAGGTCCCAGTGGAAGTCTGTCCGAGGACCCGCCACCTCCACGGAGAGACGGCGACGGACTAGGGCGGGTGTTTGTTTTTTTTTTTGGTATCTCGCGGCGCCCCCTGGTGGGGGAGCGGGGGGAGCGCAGTCCACGGCCGTCCCGGGGCTGACGGGCACAACCCAGAGGAACATCTAAATAAAATAAATATCGTGTTTTTCCTCTCTCTTCCTGCCTGTCTCTGCTCACCTTGCTCCCTATCCGCGCCTTTCCTCTAAAAATTAAAAATATCTTGAGACATTCGAAAGCTCCCCCAAAGTCACAGCATTGAGCCAGGCTTTCTTTCCCGGCTGCCCGCCGCCAGCCATCACTCGCTTCCATATTTGCACATTTCTTATCCTGCAAGTGTGTGCGTTATTTAGGGTCCGACTTGCACACTGACGCAGTGTAGGGGACGTGGGTGTGGCAGTGGTAAAATAAGCAAAGGTGACGCCCCCTGGTGGTTCAGGCATGAAGCAGGCAGCTGGGATGTGGACCATGTAAAAGCCAAGGACTCGAGTTCAAGACCCAGGGCAGGGGAACAACCGAAATAAATGAATAAAAGTTCTTCCCTCCCTCACTCCTGCCCTTCCTTCCTTCCTTGTGGGATACTGGTGGGCTCCACCATCACTGAAGAAGAGCAGTCCACATACATCCCAAGGACCCAGGTTCACGTCTGGGGTCTGGAGGGGAGCAACCAAGATGAATGACTGAATAAAATAAAATAAAATGCCTCTTCCTCCTGTATCTTCCTGCCTGCCTGCACTTTCCTTTCAAAACAAACAAAATAACAGGCATATGGCGCCCCCTGGTGGTTCCGACGCGAAGTCAGAGGCTGGACCACAGACCATGTAAAGTCCCGTGACCCAGATTTACGACCAGGGACGGGTGGGGGTGGGGGGACAATCAAAATCAATAACCAAATAAATAAAGATGCTTCTTCCTCCTCTCTTTTCCTGCCTGCTTCCGTCCTCTCTTTAGTAAAAGAACAAAATCCAGTCATCACAGGTGACCACATGTGCCTCTGCTCTGTCCCTGACGTCTCTACTGATAATTTTACAATATGTTTAATTGTATTTATTTCCTTAACTCTGGCTATGATTCCATAAACTGTATGTTTTTTAAAGGAAAGGCACAGGCAGGATGAAGGCGAACAGGCAGGCAGGAAGAGAGAGGAGGAAGAAGCATTCATTTATTTTATTTAGTTGTTCATCCCGGCTGTTCCCTGGGTGTAGGGATGTGAACCCGGGCCCTTGGGATGCACGTGGACTGATCCAGAAGGTTGACTTAACCGCTCCTCCACCAGGGGGCCGCCACAAACCATCATCTTACTGTTTTTCAAGGCTCGGTGAGGCATGAATGCCAGACCGCTGGCCAACTAAAGCAGTTGAATTAAATCACATAGAAAATTCAGTTCCTTTGTCCCTGCTGCTCACACTTCACAGGTAGACCTAGAAGGTTCTGTCATCACAGGGAGTTCTGTGGGGTGGCCTGCTCTGGAGCGGCCTGAGAAGGGTCCCACAGCTTGGCTGGGGGTGTCCAAAACACCTTTCTTTTATGATCATAGCTGGTGGTTTGCAGGAAAACGCTCTCATGTGGCGCACTGTGCGTTTGCACGTGTGTATTAATGGGTGTGTGCGTGGGTTGAGGGTGCACTGCGCGGGCGCGGTGTGCAAATGCATGTGGGCGTGTCTAGTGGGTGTGATGCACGTGGGCATGTGTGTGAGTGTGCACTTCATGGGTGACTGTGTATGTGCGGAGTGTGCAAACACACAGAGTATTGCGTGCATGGGTGAGTGTGTGTGGGTGCGAGTGTGTGCATGAGTGTGTCCTCACTCAGGGAGAGGCAGGAGCAGGTCTCACCTGCGTTCTCGAAGCAGGTACATTAGGGAAGAACAGATAAGTAGGTTCCCAGCAGGACCCTTGAAACTTGACTTTTAAGAAGCACTTCGAATTAAACTCTGTTCCCGTTTTAAATGAAAAGTAAGCAGATGGGCGCCCCCTGGTGGAGCAGAAATTAGGTCAATCTCTTGAAGGAGCGCAGGCCACATGCCCCTGCGTTCGAGTCCCGGGTGAGGAAGGAAACAACCGGCGTGAACAACTCAATACAAATAAAATAAAGTGCTTCTCCCGCCTCTCTCTGCCTGCCTGCCTGCTTGCCTGCTCGCCTTCATTCCTGCCTGCAACTTCCTTCTCTTTATTTTGCACGGCTGCGCGTTTGGCTAGTGTGTCGTTTGTACTAGTTCGCGCCTAGTTTTGACAGTCAGAGAGCTGTGTTTTCTGGGAGGGCCCCTGCCATGTTGGGGGGCCCCTCCGCGGGGAGCAGGTGGGGCTCATGGTTCCGAAGTGGTGGGGCAAGTTGGGGAGCCTGCTATTAATCAACCTCCGCCCTGATCTCGCCTGCGCTCCTGTGGGGGTTGGGGGCGGGGGCCCCGAGGGCGGCTTAGCTGAGCCCTGAACCCCGCGCCCCGCGGCCTTGCTCACGGGGCCCCGGTCTCGCCCGCAGCCTCCCTCTCTACACAGGGCATCTACGTGGAGCACTGGGCTGAGCTGCGGGGCATCCCCTACGCCCAGGACCTGCAGCGGGAGACTGGGCACTACCACCGCGCGCTGACCCCCGCGCTGCAGACGCTGGTGAGCGCGCAGGCGCGGCGGGGCCAGACGCCCCCAGCCAGGGTCGGGCCCAGGGGCTCCCCGTGTCCCACTGAGAAGCTGATGCTGGTGGCTCCTGGAGCAGGGAGGAGACGGCCGGCTCGGGGTGCATGAACCAGGAGGAGGAGGCGGGAGAGGCCGGTGTGGCTGACATGGGTGGTCCGCGTGTCTGGTCCCCGAGTCTTTTCTGCGTCTGTCCCGCGTGTCTGGTCTGAGTGGCTGGTGTGGCTGAGGCTGCCGCATTCTAGAATGCAGGGGCGGGGTCACGTCCAGTGGGAACTGACCCCGCAGGATGTGTAGACCGTGTTCAAAGCTGTACGTTTTATTCTAGTGGAGAAATCAGAAGCCGCGTGCGTGACTGGCGGGGCGTGATTTGGGCAGCCCCTATAGGAACAGTCGATGACATGAATGAATGCATGTGGCCTGTGTCGCTCAGCCTTTTTTATGGCTGGCAGAAGTCGCAGGCCGTGGAATCTCCATGTGCCTGGAGAGAGGATTGTCCCTCGGACTGTTTCCAGCCACACAAACGTGCTGTGAAAAACGCAGGTCAGTATTCCAATGCAGGCCTCACCCAGGCCTTTCATGTCCCTGCAGTTTTTAAGCAGCTTCCAGAAGACAGACTTGGAGGCCAGCTGTGTGGGCTGCCGAGTGCTGGCTTACAGGTGAGTCAGGGCTCCCTGGGCGGTGGCACCTGGGCGGACACCGGAGGTGTGCCCCCAGGTCCCAGCACCCTGGAGCCGGCCTTCTCAGGGCCTCTCCTTCCTGCAGGCCAGGCAACTCCACCTCCACCATCCTGGTGCACTTTCGCCTGCATTTTCTGCTCCAGCGGCTCCAGGAGCTGAGCCTGGGGCTGGAGCAGCAGCTGCTGCAGGCGGGTCTCCGAGAGAGGCTGCGGGACCACGGCCTCCCCCTGGCTCCCTACGGCACCATTGTGTCAGCAGACCTCACAGGCAAGTGGGACACTCACGGGAAGAGGCAGGAGGGTGGAGCAGGGCTGGAGGGTCCTTGCACGAAGGACAGGTATACAATCACCAGTCCTCCCCACGGAAACAGGACAGATGCACATGCTTTGCCATCTGTCAGTCACCCACACCCTTTAGGGCCCAGTGGCTGGGAGTGTAAATATTTGGGTCACGCAGCCTGCTGGGTCCCCAGGGAGACCCTGCAGGGTTATCATAGTAAATCCCTGCCCATGATGGCAAGTGCAGGGCCGCGTGCCAATAAAACTTTATTGACAAAAACGATCAGAGGGCCGGATTTGGTTCAGGGCTGGACTTTGCCAACTGCTCATGTGGAAATGAGTCCAGGTCACAGTCGGAAATGCTGAGGCAACATGTGTGCATTCAGGTTGTTGTCAGCCTCAAGAAGGGTCACCTCGTCCTGGACCTATAGTCCAAAGTCATTAGTGTCATTCAAGTGGATGTTGGGTGATCCTGGAAAGGCTGGGCATCTGCGCTGTCCAGTGTGCTGGCTGCCAGCCCTAGGTGGCCATCGGGCCCTCCATACATGGTCGGCGAGACCGAGGAACAGACTGTCATTTGCTTTCCTCTTAACTGATTGAAGTCAGAGGTTAAGTGACTCATGAAAGACAGCGTCCCCGCCGCCCACTGAGTGATCTCCTTTCTCTGCTCTGCGTCCCCACAGCAAGCCAGAAGGGGCCACCAACAGACAGAGACTTCAAATCAGGTGTGTTTTTCTCTCTTCTGTGAACTCCCGGCCCTCTGTTCACTCTTCTCGGTCACTCTGAGGATTCCTACAGATTTCTTTCACAAAATGAGCTCATTCCCGAGCACAGTGACAGCTGACCGTGCCCCTGTAGGAGAGCAGGTCTGGAGCCTGGGTCCTGGGTGGGCAGAGGGTTTAAAGGTGAGACACAGAATGATACTGGGCCGGCGTCATTAGAATGAGCAGGGCAGGGGGCGGTGGTCCCGAGAAGGAGGGGCCGGTGGGGTCTGATTGGGCAGTTAGCACTGACAGGTGTGCCTCTGGAGAATAATTTGCTGCCCCTGGAGGGACTGTGTCCCCAAGGTCAGAGAAGCCTGGGGTGTCAGAGGAAGTGAAAGGCGAGGTTCATACAGGTGTGTAGGGTATGCACCTGTTCTGGCTTGCTGGGATGTGGTACAAGAAAAACATGAGGAGATTTTCCATGGTGCCCTCCACCCCACCGCTTTCCCAGGGCTGAGTCCTAGGTCTCGAACCTGGGTCCTTGGCCTTTACGTGTAAAGTACCTTAACCTCCGAGCCACCAGGGGGCGCTCTGGTTAGTTTTTATATTGATGGCATATTGAGATGAAAACGCTGTTGGTCTCTTGGGGTGAATAAAATGTATTGTTAAAAATGAGCTTTTGGCGCCCCCTGGTGGAGTGGCGGTTGGGTCACTCTCCTCTGAAGGAAGCAGATCTCATCTCCTTGGGTTCCAGTCCTGGGTTTGTGGGGAAACAATCAGTGTGAACAACTAAATTAAAAAAAAAAAAGTTTCTTCCTCCTCCTCTCCCTGCCACCTGCTTGTCTGCTCGCCTCCATTCCTGCCTGCACCTTTCCTTTGAAAAAAAATAAATAAGAAAGAAAGGATATTCTAACTCTGGCTACCATGTGGAGAGACCCTGAGGCTCGGTGACATCAGCCAGACACACAAGGGCAGGTCCTGGGGGACCCCCTCCCAGGAGACAGAAAGGAGATGCTGGGGCCAGGGCTGGGGGATGGATGTCTCATGGAGTCTGGTGGGGAGGATTGGAACGTGCTGGAGACAGAGGTGGGGTTGGCGAGTGTGATTAATGCCGCTGAGCTGTGCACTTAACTATGGTTATGATGGTGACCTTTATGCCATGTGAATTTTATCACCGTTTTTTATTTTAAGGAAAGGCATGTGCAGGAATGAAGGCGAGCAGGCAGGCAGGAAGAGAGAGGAGGAAGAAGCAGCTTATTTATTTGATTTAGTTGTTCACACTGGTTGTTTCCTCAGCCTGGGGATGTGAACCTGGGTCCTTGGGAAGTAGGTGGACTGTGCTCCTCTGGAGGTGGTGGACCTAACCACTCCTCCACCAGGGGTGCTTTTACAATCACATTTTATCTCACTGGTCTCTCGCTCCCTTTAAATGCAGACGCATTTCCATGGCACAGCCTGAGCTTGGTGAGGACTGACTTCTGTGCGGTGCCTCTGTTAGAAGTCAGATTGTGTCGGCAATATTCAGAGAGAAGAATGCCACAAAGATAGGCTTTCATTCCTTGAAGCTTCTGGAATCTCTGTCCTTCTCTGTCCTCAGGTCACTGTCCAGGAAATACCTTTTCCTGCCGGAACAGCCAGTGTGTGACCAAAGTGAACCCCGAGTGTGACGACCGAATGGACTGCGCCGATGGGTCTGACGAGTCCCACTGTGGTCAGTCTGCGGGTCAGGCCCCCCACCCAGGGTCCACCTGTCCCACAACCACACACGGGTGTGGCATTCTTGGGGGGGCGGGCAGAGAAAAGGTTGAGGGGCTCTGAGATAGCAGGAGAAATACAGGCAACAGGCACCGAAAAGACTGAGTCAGGACAAGCAATTAGGAGAACAGACTGGTCCCAGCCTCACCATGGGGGACCTCCCAAAGGAATACATGGAACTTTCCTGTACCTGCGGGGAGTCGCCGAGGGATTGGGGCCAGGGAGCCTCACAAGGAAAAGGCTGTAAGAGTTCTGCGTTTTTCTAGCGATGCTAGCCCACGCAATCATGTAAGAACAGTGTTTCTGATGGGCAAGAGAATGCCAAAGCGATTCTGATGTGCAGACGAGTATTCTCTCTCACACAGAAGTTGAGTAAAACAAGTGAAGACAGGCAAGACAGTCCACCAATAGGGGAAGACACACATGCACACGCGGACCGCTATGCCTTTGCGTCCTCTAAGAAATGACAGGTTGGAGGAAACCAAGGAAAAAGCTCTGCTCCTGATCTAGAGCAGCATACAAGATGTGTGTGTCATCCTGCAGAAGTAATGCTATGTAATCATAGAACGTTACTGAAGGCCCCGCCAGGAGTCTAGAGGCACAGAGAGGCACGCCATCCCGTAGAAGGATTGCCGAACCTACAAGGTACCAGGTGAAGCAGACATGCGTAGATTCAGTTCGTGATTGGAGGGTGACCTGACCTGCTGCAGGTGACTGACTGAAGGTGGTAACGGTGATGAGACCCCCACCCCAGGTTCAGAGATTTGCTAGAAAAACTCAGAGAAACAAGCCAAGTGGTATGTGTGGTGATGACCTTTCACACTGGGACGGTGAGGGAGAGCTAGTTGGGGCTCCCCTCCAGATATTTGGAGTCATGGTCACCCTGGGTCTGTGGATGAATCACCCCGGCCTCTGGTTTCATGTTCACCTTGTCTTCTCCTTGAATGCATGTCTATGTTCCAAATCCCCTTTTTCTAAGAAGAGATGCATTGGCTGAGGGCTCCCCCAAAAGACCTTGACTTCACTTGATCGGCAAAGACCCTATTTCCAAATAAGGTCCCCGCCACAGGGATGCATGAAGGTTAGGACTGGAGGACTTTTTCATCTTCTGGGAGGGGACACAGTTCAGTCTGTAACACTGAGCCTCTAACCCCTCCAGACAGGACCCAAGACCCGCCTTGCCCCCATCAATAGAGCTGTTGGAATATGCTCTCTGGCGTGACCCACGGCCCTGAGTGAGCACAGATGTCTTTCACGCAGGACACAGCCAGGGCTCAGAGATTTCGTCCAGCGCGGGCCACCCGCCCCGGGACCCGGCGTCCCTGGCCGGGCAAGGCCACGGCCGCCTCCGGGGCCCTGGGCGGTGATCTCTGTCTTGCAGACTGCGGGGTGCAGCCCGGCTGGAGGAC
>RJWH01006796.1:0-48899 GCA_004363575.1 Solenodon paradoxus
GGGGGGGAGAGGAGGAGGAGGAATCTGTGACCACATTGAGATCTGGGTAAAATCACTCTAGCAGGTTTACATTTAATAACCAAACATACCAGATTTTAAAATTTAGATTGGGTATGGCTTCACAACTAAAAGCATCCTGTGTGTGGAACTAACAACTTCAGTTAATTAGATTTCTCTTCATTCTGACTTTTTTTTGTCTGTTCAAAATTCTTAACGAATCTTCCTCCCTCATCCTCCTGAGACATCATTTCTCGCCTTCTTTTGAGTAAAAGGTCATTGGTCTCCCCATTCCCTCGCAGGTATCACTTATTCCAATTGACATTTACACTCGAGTAAACCTTAAACTTCTCTGACCTTTTTTAAAAGCTGGGCTGTAAAGATATTTTCTGTTTTAAAACAGTACATTGTTGTCGCTTTTCTTTGTAAAAGGCCACATGGCCCGTCCAGGTCTTGGGCTCTTTGTGTCTGTCCCTGTCCCTCGCCAGCGGGCCTGCTGCTTGGACTTTCCCGGCCGTCTGGGGCACAGATGTTTTGTAGACACATGGTAACTATTTAGTAAGTTTAAAAAAATATTTAGCTGCTTTCACACACCAGTCTTAGTCATGTGAATTAAATAAGGGAATAAATCAACCCTTAAATACTCCATTTAGTGTTGAAAATGGAAAACAACAGATGTAGGTATTTGAGTGGGACAAAGTGGGACAATTCGAAGCCTGGTGGTTCTCAAGTGCCGCTGCCTGGAAGAGATACCTGCAGCTGTTCCCCGGCTCACCTGTGGCAATCCACGAGCAGCGAAGAGGAGCACAGCAAGAGATTTTTATTTATGAGGAGAAAGAAGAACTTTTGTATATATACATATATCTTTATATATTTTATCATATATAGAATATTTCATTGCAGTAACTTTGTTTTATAAATGAAACCCGTATGTGCAGTTTGCCATTCCTCAGACACGTGTCCACATACCCTGTGCTCCCCCACACCACCACGTGTTCCTCACCACATCCAGGGGCCCTGCCACCAGTTGAGCCCCCAACCCCATCCCCTGTTGGTGACCTCAGTTCTATTGCAAGTGTCCAAGGGTTGGTTTTGTTTCATGTTTTTTTTTTTGTTTTCACATTCCTCTTAAGAGTGAAGTCATCTGGTCTCTTTCTTCTTTTGACTTATTTCACTTCACATCGTCGCCTCTAGATCCAACCAAGTTGATTCAGATGACAGGGTGTTCTCTCTTCTCAGGGCTGTGCAGTGTCCATTGTGGCTATGGACCCCATCTTTTCCCCCCGTCATCTGACATGGGGCACCTAGGTAATTTCCAGTTCTTAGATATTATGAATAGGGCTGCAGGAAACATGGGGAGGCATGCATCTCTGCAAGTTAGTGTTTTTGTGCCTTTCAGGTTACATACCCAAAAGTGGGATGATGGGGTCCTATGGGATTTCCATCTTCAACTTTCTGAGGAATCTCCATACTGTTTTCTATAGGGGTTGCACCAATTTGCACTCCCACCAATAGATCCAACAGGGACTTCACGTCTGCTGTCAGGGGTGGTCCTGAGAACACGCTGTCAGTCTGTGTCTCTGTGCTGGGAGTTCCAGTTCCCCTTCCCCAGGGTGTTGAGCACTGAGGACTGCTCATTCCCAGGAGCACCCCAGCGCCTCCTTCCAGGGCATTTCAGTTGGGTCTGCATTGGGCACTGTTTCAAGTGCCTTGCTCACATGATCTCATGGAACTTCCAGGGACACTGACCATCACCTTTCAGCAGCATAACCAAAGTTTGCAAGATACCACGGTTGGAGGGCTAGGAACTTCCCTGGGCCCTTCAACTCATGAGAGCTGGGGTTCTCTCTGAAGTCTGAGTTCAGAACCCCCCTGTGAACTGGCCTGGGGACCCCTGCACTTACATGGAGTCCGATGGGGCAAGTGCCTCTGGATTAATAGATTAAACATTTTGCCATGTGATAAACCTAATTACAATAATCCAAGGACCTGTCTCATTTGAATTGATCTCATGCTGAATGATTGGGTTACCCCAATAATCATGACCTGTGGTCTCACCAGCTCCCCCTTGGGGGTTTGTAGGCATTAAAGTTTATTGGGTCATGTAAAATTTCCTCCTAATGCTTTCTTTAAAGTTCTTTCCTTAATTTATTCACTGTTACTCGTGACGGCTGTGGGTCTCCAGATACCACGTGTACATACATTTATATTCCATATGATTGGAATATATTCAGAGCATGTATCTTTCATATATTCAGAAATACTAACAACAAATTCAGAATAAAAATCAACCTGTACTTCAGACTGTCACTGAGGGGAGAGGCTCCCCAGGACTAGTCACGTCTCTCCAGAAACCTCTGACCTCTCTCTGTCTTTAGGTCTCTTTGCATCTTCGCTGGAAGCTTTCAGCTGTCCTGCCAGCAAAGCTTCTGTCTCTTTCTTTTTAAGAGAAGGAGGTGGAAGGCAGGAAGAGAGGAGGAAGAAGCACTGTAGTTTGTTTCACCTTGGTCTTTTCACCCGGACCCTGCATCTGGAACCCTTGTTTGGCGCTTTACATGGTCCACATACCAGTGTCCCAGACGCCGGAGCCACCAGGGTGCGCTGTTTCGTTGTCTCAGCCGCAGACACAGCCCCCATCCCTGCGCCCTCCCGTTCCTCTATGTCCACATCCACATGAGCTCAGTCAGTTCTGGCTCCTAAGGCTCACAGCCCCTTTGCAGAGCTTGCTGTGCACACGCTCGGGCGCTCCTGCAGTGTCCTGGGGTCTGTCCCTCCTGTTTCTTCCTCAGCACGCAGCAGAGGTGCCCGGAGAAGAAGGCCACCCCACCAGGTGACCCGATCTCGGATGTGCAGTGGGAACCTGGCTGGAGGCGCTGCTCTCCAGTCTCACTGGGTGTGGCTTTACCATCCGGGCCTGAAGATGGGGACTCCTCCACAGCCACGGCCATCAGGGCGGGGGCCAGCCAGTCCTTCTGAGGCCACCTGCAGGCAGGGGCCAGCTTCCCCAGCAGCCCTTCAGGCTTTGGGCACCTTCTGAGTCATGGACAAGTGTGTTGCACCTGCTGTGGGCGGCAGGCTGGTGGCAGAGTGTCTGCTACCACGTGGTCCCCGGGAGGGACCAGAGGGACTGGTTCTCAGCAGAAAAATCCAGTGGCCAGCGTGGTATGCACCAGCCTCCCGTGGCTGCCCCTCCTTCCAGCGAGAGGACGCCCTCCTCGGGGGTGGAGCCGGTGCCAGCCGCCACGGGTGAACTCAGCGCAGCTCTGATTGCAGCCTTTGTGCAGGCTTCACCCTCTCTGCCTCAGAACCTCCCTCCGTTGGACTTGATCGACTTCAGGTCTGTGGATGTACTTTCGTGGGAGACCTTTGACACTGTGTCTCGAGGTCGAGTCTGCTGGGCATAGCTGTGTCATGGTTAGTTAGTATTTCACCAACAGGCCCTGGCTTAAGGCCACAGCTACGGCGTCTCGTGAGTCAGGTGTTTCAGCAGGTGGCCAGCAGGTATCTACAGCAGGTCCCCATGTGGGGTGCACTCAAGGACCCCCCAGGATACCTGGAACCTCGGGAAGCAGTGAACTCCATTCACTCTACTCTTTACTTTATATGCATGTTTGATAAAGTTAGTTTATAAATTAGGCACCGCAAATTCCATTAAAATAGAACAAGTATAGCAATATACTGTAACAAAAAGTTAAGCGAATGTGTGTGATCTCTTCTGTCCCCCTTTCTCGATCTCTTCTGCAAGCAACATTTTTGGGCCAAGGTTGACTGTAGATAAGTGAACCCATGGAAAGCAAAACTGGGGTAAGGCTCTAACAGAGTGAGGTGCAACTAGAAGGGGTGTTTTAAAAACAGATTTTATCCTGCAACCAGTGGGACTGAGAGTGAACGTCTTCAGAATGTTACCTTCGTGAAGACGAAGCATGAGAGGAAAACATTGCTGATGTCGGTCTCCTCATAAGCTCCTCCAGGTTAATGAACAAACTGCATCCCTGCTGTCACTATCACTCTGCTTGCCTTCTCGGGAGAAAGGTTGCCGCGCACTCTCCCTCCCTGGGGACTCACATGAGGGAACCATGAATCTTGTCGCCCTTCCTGCAGTGAGCAGTATCTGCAGGTGCATCTAACCTTTGAGAAACATCACTGGTCGGTTATTAAGTAACTTCCAGACAGCTGTCTCCCACACCAGAGGAGCAGCGCGGCTGTTTCTGGAGAATGGGGACAGATTGACTTTGAAGGAGACAGAATTCGGAAGCGGTTGTCCTGATGTGTCCTGCCAGGCGATTCGGCTCACCAGACGGTCGACAGAAAGAACGCAGGCATGGACACGCGTGCACGTGGACTGAATGTGAACGCGAGACCCGCAGAGCTTGCGGAGTTCACGCCCGTTGCCACTTTTAATATCTTCTCGTGGAGGCGGAGACGGGTGTGAACCTGGTTGTGAGCTCACGGCAGGCAGGACGTAACTTATGCTCCGTGACACCTGCCCTCTCCCTTCATCCACTTAACCGCTTCTTGGGACCGGAGCGCTCACAGCGGCGGGTGCTGCCCAGGTGCTGGAACAGCCAGGAGGGGCCCCGGAAGCCCTGTGTGGGGAGCTCAGGATGGCAGGGCTAAAACACAACACACAGTACACCAGTCAGAAGAAGAGGAGAGTGAGGGTGTGAGCACACGTGCTGGCCTCTTCCGTGCGACCCTCGAACAGGCTGAGGTGTGGAGGGCACCGTCATGTGGGCACGTGCTTGGGGCTGGGCTCTGCAGGCAGAGGGCACAGTGGATGCAAACACCCTGCATCGGAGGGTGGACGTGTTTAGATGGCAGCAGAGGGCAGAAGGGGCTGGAGCTGGTGCAGAAGGGTTGGTCCCCATGGGTGGCAGGTTCGATCGGGACCCTGGATTCTGAGTAAGAGGCAGTCTTGGGTGGGAGTTGAACAGGGGAGGGGGCCACGGTCTCAGGAGTGGTGCTGGATGCCGTAGACAGGGTGTCATGGGACGGGAGCACCCTGGAGCAGTGCCACAGGATGGGGACGTCATGGGACACCAAAGGGAGGCTCTTGGCTCGTTCTGCTGAGGGGTGACGGCTGATGTGGGAGGGGGTCCTGGCCCTCAGCGCAGACTTACCTGAGGGCACTCTGCGAGCTTCTATTCACCTGGCCGCGGTCTCCCTCCCGCCTTCTGAAACCTGTAAAACTTTCAAATGTTTCATTATTTCACATGACTGTAAGCTTTTCAGGATACTGAAATCGCATCTCTGTCTGTGTCTCTACACCACACCCCACCAGAGTCCTTGTCCCATCACCGCCACTTTGTTCCTCCTCCCTTCCCCGTCCTCCCTGCTTCCTGGCCATGGTTCTGCGTCCTATGAATTTTGAGATTTAGCTGCTCAGTTTTTGTTTCTTCATATTCCACATGAGCAAAACCATGCTACTTTTTCTTTCTGTCTTATTTTAGTTAGAATGACTTTCAGGTCCATCCATATTTTGCAAAGGACATGGTTTCGTCTTTTTTAACAGCTGCGTAGAATTCCATTGAGTATAGAGACCACAGCTTCTTTACTCATCTGTTGATGAATGTTTAGGTTTTTTCATGTCTTGGCTGTTGTGAACTGTGCTGCTATGAACATAGAAGTGCAGATACTTTTCCTGACAAGAGATTTTATATTCTCTGGGTACATGCCTAGAAGTGGGATTGCTGGACTGAATGGTAGATCCATCTTTATTTGTTAGAGGAATCGCCATACTGTGTTCCAAAGAGGTCACACCAATTTACATCCCCATCCGGAGTGAATGATACCTGTAAAAACTTACCTTGTAAGACAAATGAATTCACCTGTCCTTTCTTTTAAAAGGAATGTTTGATATTTTTTCAGGCCACAGAAAAGGATGTCTTCTCAGAGGCTCCAAATGTTAAAAACAAGAGTGATATGTTAAAAGTATCTTTAATTAAAAACATTCCGTTATGTTCTAATATATTCACTGTGTCTTTGAAGATCTTTTATGCACTTTCTCACCGTTTTTATAAAGAAGTCTTAAACTTGCTGCGTTACACTTCCTAAGTCCTGCTCAGAGCTTTGCAGCAAGCCTTCCTACCTTCCTGCCTTCCTTCCTTTCCTCCCTTTCCTCCCTCCCTCCTTCCCCCTCTCTTTAAAAAGCGAAAATAAAACACTGCCCTCTGCTAACCTTCTTTAAGTCTCATAACCGTGTTCTTATTGTCATCAGTCCTCATTAGAGGTTGGTGTAACCTAAAGAGAGCACCAGTTACGCTAATTGCTAAAGATGTTTAAGGAATTATCTCTTACATTATTGGATGAAGCAAATAAATAGCAGCAGACTGATTAATGACCAAAGCAGACCTGAGACAATCAATCACAAGTCATTTATCGCAACATATTCCACAGAGAAATGGTTTCCAAAAAGTGCCACGTGAGATGGTTTTAGGTAATAGTCAGAGTGACTTTTTTAATAGTTAAATTGTATTTTATCAGAGGAATAGTGGTTTCTTATCGATGAGAACGGTCTACTTAAGTTTATAATCAAGTTGGTTTCAAGAAATGATAAATGATGGCACAGGTGGTATGCAGATGTGGAAAGTCACAGAGGGTGTGCAGATGACTGAAGTCTGGGGAATGCTAAATTCAGGCGTCAAAGACCACCCGACTATTCAGTGACTCAGAAACGAAGCTATTTTCCTTTTCACCCCACTCCCAACTTCATTCAGTCTACTCCGTATGCACTGCACCAAACATTTTACCTGCATCAGCCCATTTGATCTGACCACAGCTCTCACCTGAGTCGTTGCCTTCTTACTCCTGTGTGGCAGAACTTTGAGCTTTACTGGTGTGACAGCGATACTCACGTGAAGACTAATGTACAGGCTGTTTTGTAGCTAGGTCTGTCACGTGACCGTTCTGGCAGATGACCTGTACCTGAGACTTGTATGGAACTGCCAAGACTGGCTGCTTAAATGGTGCTCACTCATCTGGAAGAATTGACCATTTGTTTTTCCCTTTTTCTCCTTCCTCCTGTCTGGAATGCTTATGTGATGGCTGGCACTTCAGTAGCCATCTTGGAACATGAGGTAAATTTGAGGTTGAAAGTCAGATGCTACAATGATGAAGTAGTAAGAGGCTCTCAGTCTTCTCTTGACTGTCCACCTCAGATCTCATTTACCTGAACAATAGATAAACACTTTTTTTTCAAAGGAAAGGTACAGGCAGGAATGAATGGGAGTAGAGGCAGGCAGGCAGTCAGGCAGGGAGGGGAGGAAGAAACACTTCATTTAGTTGTTCATCTTTTTTGTTCCCCTGGCTCTGAGTCTTGAACTCGGGTCCTTGGGATGCACGTGGACTACGTCTAGCATACTTACTGTTAGCCACCAGGTTGCACCATTCTTGACTGTATTTTGAGGTGCCGGTTTTCCACTCTTGTGTGTCCAGCTGGGAGCTGGCAAACTCTGGTGATGAGCTGCAGGAGAAAGTAGCAGCATGGCCTTGGAAGGAGGCTCCTCTCACCCTGGCACGGCCAGCCCTCTCCTTCCCTGTGGCCCGAGCTTCGGCACTCCATGCCCTCCAAACTGTGCCTTTCTGCCCACTTCTCCTAGCAGAAGTTGCCAGCATCCTCTCCACAGGGACAGGGCCTGCTTTCAGGAGCCCATGGGAAGACGGGCTTCCTGAATCTGCAGGCGTCTGTGCCGGAGTTCTCAGTCACTTAGAAGGTTCTATTCCTTGTCACCTGGGGCAGGTCTGGAAGTCACAGGATAGAGACAGTAAATCCCATTGGCCTGTCACCTTCCACAACCCCCAGAAACAACTCCGTATCAGGGGTGTAGCCTTCCAAACCAGGAGGACGCATCGTTGCCGACGTGCTTTTAGCAGCTCAGTGCTCATTCGCAAGCAGTCGTCTCTTTACAAATAGGACTTTTGAGATGTATGTTGACACCTGGTATTTTCATGTGGGTAAAATGCCTCCTATAAGATGGCAGACCTTAGAGGCCAACCTGTGCAGGATGGGGATTGTTACGACGTCTCTGCTTCTCAGTAAAAACCGCCACTAAACCGCAGACTGTGCTTGGAAACCTTCTTTGCCCTCTAACTGAAGAGTAAGACAGACGGCCATCTGTGGCCATTTATCTCTTATTGTTGCACGTAAACGCAGCCTCGGGAGTTTACTTTGTGCTGAACGCTTCCATCTGCTGGTGCAGCCTTCGTGCCTATGAAAGAATGAGTCCAAGGAGGAGCGGTCTCTTCTGACCTTGAGTCCCGGCAGACCGCTTACCTGAGATGCTGCCCTTTTCCAGAGTGAGGGATGGTGGGACTGGATGGGCCTCTCACTGCATGGGGCCAGGTTGGCGCCATCCTCCCCCCGATTGGCACGTTTTGCTGCTACGCAGGAGCTCATTTCCCTTCGTGGGCTGTGTCCCACCGCAGCGTCCTTTCTGTTGTAATAATGCTCAGGCATCCTTTGCCCCTCTGCCTTTTTGCTGAGCAGAAATGGGAGGTCATCAGAATGGAACCTGCTGTGAAAACCCGCCCATTGTCATGTTGCTGTGGCTTCGTTGGCGAGAGGTGTGGGGTAGACAGTGTGAGCGCGAGAAGTCCTGGCGCGTCTCTCCTGCGCCTCCGGCCCGGGCTCCTCCCTCTGTTTGCCCCGAGGCCGCGCGATGTGTCCTCCCTGTGCGTGCGTGAGGTGGGAGAGCCTGGCGAGAAGAGTCCACGGCCCCGGCCTGCTGTTGCTCCCGGCACGCAGCCCCCGCTCTGTCAGCTCTGCAGAGAGTTGGAGCTGGAGAGACTTGTGGGGTCCTCTTCCTCATTCACAAGGAAACACAAACCCTCAGCCCACAGAGGGGCCAAGAGGCCAGGAGCTGACAGCTGGACTGGAGCTCCTTTACTCTGCAACGCGGGGACAGTGAGTCACAGGGAGAAGCGACAGGGCCTTGAAGTTGTGTATGTACAGAGCTGGGGTGCCGATGCCACACGGGGGTTTTCACGAATGACCTTGCAATTGACCTTGGGTAGAACAGAATGCATGAGCGTGCCTGTTAAATTTAAGAGTTAAAGCTAAGGGGGGATTTAAGCATAGGTTCAAAACAGGTTGAAGTAGAAGCGTGGCTCTTTCCTATTTTTCAGTGTAATCACTTCCTAACTCCACACATTTATTTAGCGATGGATGAGCTTTCTGTCCTTATCAAGGAAAAGCAATACATGGAAAGCTCAGATGGGAAAGTGCGTGCAGAAACAACAGATGCCCCGGCCTGATGGACGCCTCCCCTGACTGCCGGAAGCTGCTGTGTCACCTTGGGCAGCTCACTCCATTGTGCTGTGCCTCAGTTTCTCCACCTTTGTCAAAGGGGCTTGGGTAAGCTCTCCGGGTGGCCTCCAGCTCCAGCCCCCGGCTCCAGCCCCAGGATGGCGTGCGGCCCGGCTTTGCATGAGGCTCCTTGCGATTCCATATCACTTTACCACTTGTTGCCTCAGACGTGGGCTGTGAGTGTCCCTTCCCGAGAGCAGGGGTGCCTGCTGAGAGCCTGCTGCTGGAGACCCCGACTGCCGCTTCGGAGTGCTGAGCCAACCTCGCTGCTTGGCGGGGGTGGGGGGCGTTCTTGCTGGCGCACCCCGTCTTGTCCTGCCTGGCCCGGCTCCTCCTGGGAGGCAGGGCTCCTGTCAGTCTGAGCCGGGAGAATTCCAGCTCCCCAGATGCCACCCTCCAACCTGGCAAGTTGCTTTTGTCTTGGGATCCGTTTGTCCGTTTCTGATTGGGGACTGTAGGGTCATGGCGACTCGGGCAGGGGCGTGTCCACGTCTCTGTGCCGTGGCCTGAGCATGCTCAGCTCTCGGAAGGCTCAGGGTGGCCCGCGGCCGCCCTGTGGCTTTCAAAGGAGTCGGGACGTGGTGCACAGGAGCACCGAGTGCTGTGCGGTGACTCGCAAGAGGGTTCCGTACCTGCGGGGCATCTCCTGTCTGCACGCGGTCACGGGCCGAGCACCGCAGCGGGACTGGTCACGGCTCTGACAGGTGAGCCGTGGGCACCCCGAGCGTCACCCCTCCACGTGCGGCCTCCATGTGCTCCGGGAGCCCTTCCGCATTCCACTGAGAGCTGAGTTTGCAGAGAGGGGGTTCCTGCTGTGTGAGGATGCCCCCGGGACCCCTTCTGGGCACCTCAGAGCCCTGAAAGGACCGGTTCACTGTGACCTGCCTGGCTGTGGGCTCCACGGGGCCAAACGGTGCCTGGGAAGCCCGTCGCCACAGCTCAGCTGCATCCTGGCTCAGATGCGTGGCCACGCTCGGCTGAGGGCCAGCAGAAGCCTGCAGTGTGTCCTGAGTGGCTTCGGGTGGGAGCGCGCTTGGCCACGCCCGGCTGGGCAGGGAGGGAGGTTGTCAGCGCCTGGCGCCATCTCTTTCCCTGTTTTCTCCGGAGGGAAATCACAGGGCGTGTGCCAGGGTGCCACCATTGTTCGGGGGACACAGTGAGTGTTGGCAGGTAGAGAGCGATGAATCCCTGAGGAGTTATGGCCTCTGGTCAACAGGGCAAGCCACGGGCCACACACACGCGCACGGTCTGGGACAGAGTTGCACGACCCGTTTGCCAGGCACGGGCGAGGCAGCCTCCACACAGATGCTTTCATTTCCCGAACAGCAAGAAGGAAGCAGGACATCCCGTAAAGGATGCCTCTGTCAGCTGAGGGTCTGCACGTCTGTCTCTGAGGAGGACTGCAAACGCTGCTGGCCAGGAGGCTATGGTTCAGCGAGGACGTGGCCCTCGGCCGGCCTGGAGCGCGTGGACTCTGGTCAGCAGGATCTGGTGGCTCTTCTCACCGCTTTCTGCGAGGGCACAGCACCAGCTCACCACTGTTCGTTAGTGGCCGCAGTAGGGCTTTGGGTTAGGAGAATGTGTGTGGCGTTTTAGGCAAATCAGACTTTCCGAGATGATGAGAATATCCACACGGTAGTGCCGTGAAAGAGAAGGGAGGACGGTGTCCAGTTCCTCTGCTCACCACTCGCCACTCTGTGTCTGCCCTGGTTCCTGGAGGCGGGAGAACCTGGAATGGCAACGTGTTTGTGAAATGGCCCTGCTCTCGTTTGCACCTGTCTTCAGATGTCGCCGCCGCCGCAGTGCAGGGGTTGGGGGAGCTTTCTGATAAGCTGAGCTCAGTTTGGTTACTTAGGCTTTGACATCTTTGTGTTTAGGTGCCTGTTGGGCACTGGCCTGCACGTCTGGCTGAGGCCATTGGTGGATGTGAGTATGAAATAGCAAAGGAGCCGGGCCCCCAGCACCCGTTGCTTCTTCTTGGGCGGTTGCTGTGGTGACTGGGGTGGGGTGCTGCGGAACGCTTTGGAGGAAGCTGGGGGAGAAAACAACACTGAGAGTAGTGTGGTCAGTCCCTTCACGCTTGGGCTGCCTACTGTGTGCTCAGATACAGCTGCTGGGGGTGCTTGAGTCAAAGGGCTCCTGTCCCTTTGGTGTTGACTTTCCTGGCAGTGGCAGAAAATAGTCGAGCTCTCAGCAGCAAGCAGCAGTAGGCTGAGTGTAGAATCGTGTCCTGGCGCGCCCTCCTCGGGGCTCATGCCGGCCAGGCGCCGAGCTGCCTGTTCGTGGTCGTTCTCTGTAGCTGTTCCCCTCCGTGGACATGCTGGTGCAGAGAAACCGGGGCCAATGAAGACAGCGCCCCTCCTTCCAGGTGGCGGGTCAGAGGGCTGACCTGGAGCACAGACAGCTGCTCCAGGCAGAGAGAACGCGGGTGAGGTGTAACAAATAAAACACCAGTCAGTCACAGAGCGGCACGAACGCACAACTTCTGGGGATAACCCAAACAGACTCAAATGTGAAGATCAAATGAAAATGTCTCTCTCGAATGAGAGAAAACAAAGCAGTTTGGTGGGGAAGTGGCAGAGACGGAATTGAGTCTACACTTAATGACTTTTCGTTCTTATCCCAAACTTGAGTTCTCCTGAAGCTCAAAGTGTTTTCCGAGGCTCTGTCTGAAATTGTCTGTTAAAATAAAGAACTCACACAAAGCGCATCTCTGCAGAGGAGTGAGCCGCACGCTGGAGCTGGACCAGGGGACAATTTTTGATAATATTTTGTAAGCCCGAGAGCTCGGCTGCTTTACCCGGATTGACTTCCGAAGCTGGCAGCTCATGTGGAGAAAGCGGGGGACTGGCTTCCTGTGTCTCTCAGCTTGTCCCCCTGTCCCTCTCATTTTCCTTCCTGCTGTCTCATCCTGCTGTGCAGGCCTGGAGTGCATGACTGTAGACCTGATGGACCTGTTTTGGCGAAGACTGACTGACTTCATGGTGAGGATGTGCTCCTCAGAAGATGCACACCCTGGCCTCTTTGTAGATAGCCCTGCCAGCTTATTAAACTACGCCAGGCTTCTGATCCTGTACATGAAGGCAGAGTCTATGGCTCGGCTTTTAAAGAAGTGCCCATCTCCTCCCGAGGCAGCAGTCCAGGAACCGCACTCTCAGGCGTGACAGCCTGTGCGGTGGCAGCCCCGATGTCAGTAGTAGGGCTTGAGTCTCAGTCGAGGCATCCTCTGGCTGTGTGTCCTTGGCCAGGACGATGTCTCTGGACTTGTTTCCCTGAGAAAATGAGCATGTTAGCATCTGCCTCTTTGAGTTGTATCCACTGACACGATACAGGACACGTTTCGTACGCCGTGTGACGGGTGAGCCCTCAGGTGATGGCTGTCTTGTCCCTTTCATTGTTGGTAATGGACTGGACTGGCCCTTCCTTGAGCCTTTTCAGGCTTTTGTTTATAAGGGAGGAAAGGGACCTGGAGCGAACTTAAGCTCAAAGGGAATGAGTTTGTTTATTTAAATAACAAAGACACTTTCCTGATGAGCTTCAGGCTCCCAACCCTTCTCCTGGCCCCTCTGTGCGCATCCTCACCAGTCCAGCTTTCAGCAAGAGCTCCCGCCCTCTCATCCCATACCCTCCACCACCCACCCGCAAGGATGCCTTGTCGCCTGACCTGTCTCCAGCAAAGGCCCTTTAGCTCAGTTTAGCCAGAGTCCCTCATGCCCATGACGGTTCTCTTGGTGATTTTTCAGCTACTGACCCCATCCTGTTGGGAAATCTCCACTTGTCCATCAGGATTGAACGCTCTTCTGCGCTGAGGCTCTTTCCCTGCTGCAGTGGTCCTGAGTAAAATCTGGCTTGCTGTGTGTGGACCAGCTTGCTCTGTCTCTTCTGCGACTTAGTAAGTGGTAGGTGGGAGGTTGCCTGGGTGATATAGTGAAGGGACTTGAGCCCTGTCTGAACTCTGACCTCTCCTCTTAGCATCTGCTGTGTGTGAACCTCCCTGGTCCAAGTCAAGCTTTTTCCAACAGGAGCATGTGCCCCTGCCTGACGTCAACTTGAAATGGAGAGAAGCTGCTATAGTCAGCTTGTGGATGGGAGAGGAAAGGAGCCTGACGGGCTTCATCCAGACAGACTGGAGGATGTCTCCCTCTCCCTGTCCAGAGCTGGTGTGTCGGTCATGTGCGCACCCCTCCTCTGAAGGTGGGGTGGGGGGGCAAAAGCCCTTCACCCGCCACCCGTGACTGCTGCTCAGCACATCTGCACCTGCGACAGGCACAGCCCAAGCCCCAAAGGCCCCTCAGAGGCACAGAGGACACAGCAAGGTCCAAAGACGAACCTGAGTGAGGACAGCGCTCATTCACTTGAGTCCAGGGCAGAGGCGTGAACTGGAGCCCAGCCTGGAGACAGCCGCGGGCTGAGGAGAGCGGCCACGGGTGCTTCCAGACTGACTGTATATCCTCGAGACGGAAAGACGGGACAGGGCTTTGGGCCCCTCAGCAGACCAGACCTGGGCAGCTCAGCTGCCCCTTTCGCTGTGAGGTACAGACGACTCGTGCTGACTAAAAACGGGACAGACGTGGCAGCTGGAAAACATGGAAGCAGACAGTCCTTTCCCGTTTAGAACGGTAGTGTGGTCAGCCCAGGTGTCTGACAGCAGGCGCGCTATTGCCGTGCAGAAGAGTGTGATCTGGAAAACGAAAGTAAAATAAATTAACCAACTCAGGAGGCAATTAATGCGTGCGAGGTTTGTAGAAACTGAGGTGACTAGGGAGATGCAGAGTCTCTGCGCCGCCCCCACTCTCCCAAGCGAAGCCGCTGTTCTCCAGGGTTCTGCGATTTGGTTCTGTCTGACTCGGTAATCAGATTCCTTCTTTCCGCTTTTCAATAAGGGTGGGGTGAGTTCACCTCCTGGTCACCCAGCTCGCAGTCCCTGGCACCGGCGCTGGAGGCGCTTCGTGTAGATCAGTTTTTTAATCCTCTCCACGCCCCTGGGGGTTGCAGCTTTATCTCTAATGGAGATGGAAGTGGACTGGGAGCCTGAGGGACAGCACTTACGGGTGCGCACGGCAGGCAGCCTGCGGGGCTCCTGCCAGGTGGTTTCCACGGTGTTCCTTCACGGCGTCCTCACCGTCGCATCGAGGAGCGGTTTCAGGATGAGGCGCTGAGGCTGGACAAGGCGAGGACTTGCTTGCCACATTCTGTCTCGGACCCAGGACTGATTTCAGATCTTGTTCTCTTAAGCACCAAGCTCGATTCGAATTCCAGACGAGCTTGTGGAGGCGGATCTTCGTAAAGTATGGGACATGTCCCGCGCATCCTCCTGAAGGAGAATTCAGTCTGTCACAGTTTTCTTGGGGGCAAGGAGTGCTTCCAGGCTGCAGGGCTCTTCCCTGTAGTCTGTTCCACAAGTTGAAGTGCCGGATCAGTGACACAGGTAAGCACGTCCAGAGTTCTGGCTTATACTCCGTCATTAAACGCGGGCGCGGGCTGTGTGTGCCGGCTGCTGGGGAGGGCACGAGGGCTCTGAGTAGGTTCCCTGCCTGCCCCCTCCAGGTTCTCCCCAGTGGCTCCCTTCACCGCAGGGAGCACCATCTGAATTTTCACTCAGTTACCCGTTTGCTTGTCCTCTTATTAGAACTGTGGCCCCAGGAGCTAGAGGCACAGTTCTACTCACTTCTGTGTCTCCAGAATGTACGTCAATGCCCGGCATGTGTTAGGTGCTTATTAAATGCCTGTTGAATGAATAGATGAACAAGTGCATCAAGGAACAAAGGAACTAACCACAGCATGCTTTTTGGGTGGTGTTGGTTTTTCCATTTCTGTGTCTGATTTGTGAGGACGTGCCCCCTGCCCCTTCCGACCTACATCTACATGAGAGTCCGCCGTGGGGAGGAGCGGAGCGCCGGGCGGAGACCTGGAGGACGCCGCCTAGCTTGGGGTCATGACCCTGATTGGTAGCTGCTTGGAAACTGGCTGTGCAGCCTACACGCTGCTGTAGCCGATGCAGCCGCGGATCACAGCGCGGTGAGGAAGCCGCGCCCTGTTGCTTACACTTCACTGCAAAGCGGGTGTCACCTGTGGCCTTGCTGGTGGTTCTGCGTTTCGTGTACATGAGGTTCTGGAAGCTGAAACACAGTTTCCCACCCCACCCACGCACAGTTGGACGAATGTTGCGGAAAACCAGTTTGATCTGCAAATAGCCAGCTGCGCGGGCCTCACCGGTGGCTGCTCAAGTGGTGTGTCCAGTGGGAGGCTCTGAGAATAGATGAGCGCTGCCGGCTCCCAGCTCTCCCTGCAGAGATACAGACCTCAGCCGCAAAGACCTGAGATCAAAGCTGTGGCAGTAAGTTCCCTCCGAAAGGGCTCAGCGCGGTATCAACTGCCCTGCTCCGCCCGCGTGCCCAGACCTCGCTGGCCCAGTGCCGCCTTGTGCCCGAGGCCGGCCTGAGCGTCGCCATCCATCTGTGCGCCATGCGATGAAGCCTGGCTCACAAATCACTGTCTCCGTTGACTTTCTGTCAGTCGAGGAGCTGAAGCTCTTCTTTAGGCCCAGGGGCCTGACTGCGCCCTGCTCTGCCCCGTCCCGTCGCGGGGACGTCCCGTCGCGGGGACTTCCAGGGCTTAGGGACACGTGTCGGAGAAGGTGGTGTCTGTGGAGCGGTGTCTGCGCGCCAGGCTCCATGGTTGGTTCGGGGGAAGCCCAGGTGCAAAGACACACTCGGAAGCTCTGGCCTGAGTGTGTCACACATGCACATTGTGAACTGCAAGAGAGCCCTGCTGTCTGCTGGACACACGTCTGCACGTCCGTCTGTGGCTCCCTGGCCCTGGGCTCAGGTCACAGTGTCAAACCCAAGAGACCTGCGCCCTGCAGGTAGTCTCACGAGGCTCCCCGGTCCCTCAGTGGGCAGGAGGCTGCCGCTTGGGGGGACAGCGGAGCCGAATCCTCAAAGGGCGGTCGTGGCCTTCGTGCTGGAGAAATACTCGTCTTATCGTTCCAGCCTTTGTCCTCTCCTTTGTCAGGAGGTGGGGACACTGTTGGAGCAGGTGGTGCTTAAGCACCAGCTCGCCTCCACTTCCAGTCGACTTATCAATAGGTCTCTTGGATAAAACCTTTTTTGCCTGATTATTTTATTGGTCACATCTCGTTGGTCATCATTGTCTAAGTTCCGTCCCTTCAGGTGGGTGGACCCGTCCGTCAGCCATCCTTGCACACCCGTGCCGCTGGGGGTCTTGATGGGGAGGCACAGGCCCCTGCGGTCTCCCGTCAGCCCCTCGCTGCCTTGTGCTACGAGTGTCTGGACCAGGTCTCTCCAGGGGCCGACTCCGGCCTGGGATGGGAAGCGGTGGTTCCCGGGCCCCGCTGCAGGAGTCCTGGGTCTCGCCGAATGCCCCGGGTGCCGGGCCCACTCAGCCCGCACCCCAGCTCACGCCGCCCTGCACCTCCCACCCCACACCCCGCCGTCGGTCAGTCGTTGGATGTCACTGCCGCGTTGGGCTCTGTCTCAGGTCACTGCTGGTCTCATGCTCGGGCAGCGCCACCGATTTCTCAAGCTGTTCGTTTGTGAATAAGCTCAGTGCCTGGCTCGTGTGGCTCTGAAGAGTGGTCTCCACGGGAGGTTCCTTTCTTCCCAGCTCTAGGTTTGGGACCTGCAACCTGCAGACACCTATGTCTATCTGTCTGACGGTGGGCAGGTGTGGGTCCTGCTATCTGCAGACCTTCCTGTGACTTCATCTGGGCGGCAGGGTGGCGCGAGTGTCAGGAGGGGCCTGCCGGCGCCTGCTTCACAGCCCTCTGACCACTCAAGCCGTTTGACTCTGACAGGTCGCCTAACGCGTCTGTATCTCCCTTTTCTCACCTGCAAGGTCAGGGTCGTGGGGATTGTCCTCGGGGTGTGGTTGGGCTCACGGCGATGAGCCAGTGTTGCCATGTAGAGTCTGCACGGTGCCTGGAAGAGTAGGTGACTTCATGAGTGTGTTCCAGTGACTCACTCGGAAGCGGATGTGGCACGTGCCCCTTCCTGTTACATTGGCGCCCAGCCAGGCATCAGCGATGAGTTGGTTCTCGGCGTGGGCCTCTGTCTCATTGATGCTGATAGACCAGACTCTGAGGTTGTATGCGGGCCTCTGATCTTTGTCCAGTGGAGCTGCGAATGGTGCCTGTGATGTCCCCAGAGGTTTGTTTTATCGCCCCTCAGGGCCTGAGCCGAGCAGTGAGCCTGGTGACTTGGGCTCACCCTCCTGTCTGTGACTCTCCTTGAGTCCTCGGGGCGCAGGGTGACTGCCCTGCGCTTTCCTCCCTAGTGGTTGCAAAGCGCTTTGGCGTTTCCTCTGCGTGTGTGGGGTTACACAGCGAACGTTCACAGCTGCATGTGGAGACTCCTCATTGTCCTTGGAGTTCGTGAGCTGTTCTTGTCTTCCTTTCAAAGGCAGGCGATGTCGTGGAAAGGGCTCGGGCTGTTTGGCCCAGTGCCTGGCCTCAGGGCCAGCTCCACCGCTGTTTGCTGTCCTGCTTGAGTCCGCCCCAGTTCCTCATTGGCACAGCGGGGCAAGTCTCCCCATCACCGGCTGCCGTGTGACCATCCTGTGGAGCCGGCGAGGGGCTGTCCCCCCGCAGTGCTTTTTAGCAAAACGTTGTCACCCAGACATGTTTTCTCACACCTGGGGCTGCCTGTAAGTCACTCCCCGACTTTGGTTCTCAGCAGAATTCTCTTCTCTCTTCTCCCAGGAAGTCGTAATGACAATAGCGTGTGTGGGTGTTCGCACCCAGAGCGCCTTGGTGCAAAAGGGTTTCCCTTGGACAGTGAGTAAAAACAGGAGCCACCAGATAGTGACGCGCTGTGCTGGCCTTTGCTGGCCTGAAGTGTGTGTCTCCCTATCTTGGCCGCAGATCCCTGAGAGATGCACGGCCACACGGTTCACCCTGGAAGGCAGCGCCCCCAGCCCACCACGGAGCAGCGCCTGCGAATGTCCGTTGCGCATATCCCGGGTTTTGGCTGTCACCAAGAGAGCGACAATGGGTGAGCCTGTTTATCAGCTGTGCCCACACGTGGGTGGCCTCTTGGGCACTTTCCTGAAGGCGGAATTTCCAGAAGAAGCACCACGTTCATTGAGCTGGCTGGACGGCACCCCTCGCTGGCCGATTCATCCTCCTGCCTTCACGCCAAGATGTCTGTCTGCCTCGGGGACAGGCGGCGGCGACAAAAACATGGGCGTCTTGTCTGAAAAGCTGGGTGCCAGTTAGATTCAGGAGGCTGCGAATCGATGCGCAGAAATCACCCCACAAGGTGCGGCCGCAGTGCTCATGTGCTGGGGTGAAGTGCCCCTTTGTATCCTGGGAGCACCAGGATGCCTTTGACCTGCTAGTAGCGTTTTGCATTTCTTAACAGCAGCCACACACCTCTCCTGTGTTTCCTGTGAGGCTCTGGCTTGGTTCTCCCTTTTTCCTTTGTCTCCTCAAAGGTTACCTCCGTCCGCTGGCTCGGCCACCTCTCCAGTGGCCTTTCCTCACGGGTCTTCAATGGATGACCTTATCGCTCCAGGAGGCAAACACAGTGTACTGATGTGCCAGGTGCGATGTCGTTTGGGTAAATGTTAGATGCATTGTGTTTCTGCTCAGGGAAGCAGTGATCAGGGAGGAACTGCTGTTCTGAGGGGCCGCCTCTTGGGAGAGCGGCTGCGGGGCGGGCGTGTGTGCACTCGTCCACCTGCAGTGGCTCTGTCTCTGTCCTTTCCTGCCTCAGTTCATCTGCTTGTTGCACTCTTGTGTGCGTCTGAGCTGCAGAGGTCCGTGGATGCCGTCAGAAGCCGGGATACAGGCTCTGGTGACTTTCCTGGGACAAGACGAGGCCCCGCGGGTGGCGGTGAGCTGGGCTGCGCGCAGTGCTGGTGCTGCAGAGGGGCCGGCTGGGACCCTTTTAAGGGGTGCTTTCCCCCTGGGGCTTCCTGGGAAGACACCCGAGTCGGTCAGTCAGTGTCACACTGCTGTCGCGGTCTCCCCTGCTGTGCAGACGTAGAATGTTGCTGTTTGCTGTGATTTGGTAGGCTCTTCTCTGGGTCTGGAAACCCTGTTGCCAGTCATTTATGTGCCAAAATTTTGAGCATCCTCAGACCCCCAAATAGCCCATCAAGTCATATCAAATCGGAACTCCTACTTTGGACACTGGGGAACTCTTAACCCAAAGGTTTTGCTTTTCTCTGTGCTTTTTCTTCTGCATAGCAAAGCAGGAGTCCCAGAAACCTCGGAGGTCACTGGCTTCCGCAGAGGACGTGACATGGAGGTGTCTTGGGTTAGTTTTACTAACGTGTCCAAGCACAGGCAGCTGCATTCCATGGGGTCCCTGTGAGTGAGTGTCAACTGGTTAGTCTAGGGCCTAAACTATAAAAACAAATTGATGTGCAATAAGTCAGTTACTTTTCCCTGAACTAGTTTTATTAAGATGTCATGAAATGATTCGTGTTCTTCCCTCAGAAGAACCATTCTGGATTTAAAACACTTGTAGACTGTTGTGCAAATAATGTAAGAAATTGTGCCAGGGCTCTGGACTCAGCAGTCGTCCCGGTTTTCCTCAGGCCCCACCGCCCCCTGTTGCTGCCTTCCCGCCTCGCAGCTCGTGTGCCCTGCGCAGCCCTCCCGCGTTTCCTGCTTATGGCTCCTACCAGAGCAGATGCACTTAAAGCCACGCAGAGAGTTGCGCAGACGCCGGCCTGTGTCAATGGCAGTGTTTGCTGCTGCCCCTGTGGACGGACTGCATGCCCCCGGCACTGGAGAGGGGTGTTGCTTTTGGTCAGTGAATTGTGAGCAGAAGCTCGATGTCCTGTGTGAGCACACACAGCATGTCGCTTGCACAGGTGTGGAGAACCCTGGCGGGACCCACTTTCCCTCCTGAGCCAGGAAGCCAGGAGCCTCACACCGAGGCTGTTTCCCCCAGTCTCCAGATAAAATGACGGGGAACCGAGCTGTTGTGGACCCTCGATAGGCACGTAGCACGAGTGAGGAGTGAGTGTTGTGAGCCCCTGGGATTTCGGTGCTGTCAGCTGGCGTCATCTTGCCTATTATCACGTGATGCAGGCTCTGTGTGTGCATTAAAGATGAAAGCGTAGGGACGTTTCCTCGCTGTGGTGCATGTCTGTGTGGGCCATGCAGCTTGTTTCCACGGAGGGACGTCGGTTTGAGGAGGGAAGGTTCAACATACGGGTCCTGCTTTGCGGCGGCGTGTGATGTCTGCGCCCAGACGCGGCGCGAGGTGCTGTGTTCTGTGCAGGCCCAGCCCCGTGGATTTGCTGTTGGGTCTGTGCCCGCGGGGAAGACGAGTGTTGGCCAGACGGGCTGCTTCAGTGCTCATCTGCCCGTCCTCGCCAACACGCACTAGTTTCCCAGGTTCTTTCGGGATTAAGTAGTTTGCGGAAATTTCAGAAAGAAAATGATGTGAAACAGGAATTTTCTTCCCCAAAGAGAGAGATGAACCGCCTCCGAAGAACGCATTCCCCACGTGAATGTGACAGGCGGATTGGTGGCTGAGCTCCTCACGCCTCCTGGACAGCGGCCCCCAGGACCCTCAGCCACGGCCCCTCCTGGGCCCGCTGTGTCCCCCATCCCTGCAGCAGTTTCCGAAGTCCCCGTGCCTCCCCAGATTCCACAGTATGTGCGTCTGCCTGATTTTCCTTTCCACGCGTCCTGCTCAGAGTCTGGATGTCATCGCTCTTTCTCTGGGACTGGCCTCTGGGTCCTTTAGGAGACACGGTGCCCGGGGTGACCCAGAGGAGGTGTCGAGGCGGGGCTGGAGAGTGCGAGCTGTGGAGAGAGACAGATGGTGTGGTCGTATGGGGACGGGAGATGGCAGGCGATGGACTTGACATGGTGAGCAGGGACTCGAGGCCAGGACATAAGTCTGTGGCCGAGAGGGACCTGGATGTGGTTGGACGCTGGCCCAATGCCATTGTGATGTGAGGAGGAGGGTGGAGTGGGGAGAGGCTGGAGGGGAGCGACCAGTCGGGTGGCCCCGGGTCTTTCTCACAAGACACCCCAAGCTGGGACAGAGGGATGGAGGGACACGTCGGAGCCTGACTGCCCCAGAGGGTGTGGGGATGCTGCTGCTCGCCTGCCGCACTCAATGAAATGCCTTCGCCATGTCAGCGGTGGGGAGGAACCTGAGGCTCAGAGAGCACGCCGAGTTCCCGGAAGGCCAAAGTGGGGCCAGCCGAGTGGGACTCTCCGTCTGTCCCTTCTTCCCTTCAGGGTCGCCAAGCCCCGGCCAGCTTGGCCTATGCAGCCAAGGGTGACCCGGACATTCCCTGCCCGCCCTCCCGGCCCCTTGCTGGTCTCTTAATTTTCTCTGCCAGCTGGCCCTTACCCCTCTCCTCTGTTGTTCAAGGCAGGAAACTTGTTTTAATTCTGTTTCTACCCAGGCGAGCAGAGTGGCCCAGCAGGTGTTCTAAGCAGGAAGCAGGTTTTGCTGGGTCCCCATCGCTGGAAGCCCCTCCAGCAAAGTCCACACATTCCTGTCTCCCTGGTGGCCTGCATTTAACAAAGAGGAGAAAGTAAAGATCAGTAAAGGCCCCACCCCTGGTTATTGTTTTTCAAAGTCTCAGTTTAGCTATTGTGCAAACCGGTACCTCCGTCTTAGCAGGATTCACTTCCATACGCCTCGGCCCAGTCTGGCCTGCAGCCTGGGAGAAGTTAAGGGGCACGATGTCCAGTGTCTTCGGGCCTGAACGAGCAAAGGACAGGATCAGAAGGAAGGGCCTCAGTCATACGACTCCCTTCACGCCCATCACACTGCTCCCCATGGAGCCTCTGTGCTTGTGTGTTTAATGTCACTTGACTTCGTTTCTCCTGTTTGCAAGAGACCGGGACCTCGGAAACCCAGCTCAGATGAACTCGTGGAGATAAAGGGAATGGGGTTTTGGGGGAGCGATGCAAGGAACCCCGGGAAATTGGCTGCTAGGAGGCAGAGTGAGGTAGTGATGTGGGAGGCAGGAGTGGGTGGTCTGTGCTGGGCGGGTCTCTAACTCACACTGGCCTGCTCTCCAGCTCTGCTGCTTTGAGGGTCTCTCAGCCACGTCTCTGTGTTTTCCAAGCCCCCAAACATTTTCTCTCATCCGCTCCTTCTGTGCATGTTTTCTGCTTCTCCTGCCTGCTTGATTCTCCCTTTGTTCCCTGTGTCAAATTCCTGAAACTGGCCCCAAGGTTCTGTTCTGAGAAATCAAAGCCGCCAGCCGGTCATGTCCCGATTGCCTGGGGACATGTGTCTCCTGGCCCAGTCGGTCCCTGGTGGGGGGTGACAGGGTAGCAGCTATGGAACGTGGTAGCTCTGTCCCAAGGGAGCTTCCTCAGGTGGAGTGTGGGCACGGATAACACCGTGACGAGAGGACAGTCACCTCCTTGGATGGTTCACTCAGGTGTCGGCCACCTGAGTCCGATTGCTCAGGGAGGCCCACACAGCGGTGGACATGCATTCTGGGGTGTCGGGAAGAGAGTAGGTGTGCTGAGTAGACCGAGTAAAGCGGCGGAGGCTCACCCACGTGGGTCTGAATGGACACCGTCAGGAAGGACAGATTTGCTCTCTGCGTGGGCTGTGCCAGCGCCGCCTCCGCTGACACCGACACGCCGTCTTCCAGGTGCGCACGGCCGGCTTGGCCCTCCCAGCAACCTGGGACTGAAGGTGCCATGGCCTTTCCTGGGTCCTCCACTTGCAGGCAGCGGATCTTAGGACTCCCCAGCTCCCCTCTTCCTCGCTGCGCCCAGGAGCCCTGGCGGAAGTCCTCCTGAGATGCTGTCTCCAGCAGCCTCCAGAGCTGACCGGGGGCGCAGACCGGTGGCTGTGGTGTCCTCTCGGAGCCACCGGGCCTGGCTGCTGGGGTGTAAGTACTGGTGTCACACCCAAGGTCCCTTCTGTTGAGGTCCTCAGCTGCTCTGGAAGAGGCCACCAGAAAGGCAGCGTTTGGGGGGCTGAAGAGCAGCAACGAGGAACCCACACTTCTGCAGGCTGCAGGCAGAGGCCTGGCACAGGTCCAGAGACCTGCTGGCTGCCTCATTTAAAGCCTGACTTGATGGGTTGTGGGAGGGTGGGGCAGGGTATCTGCCTGGGACGGATGTGCTGCGGGGTTTAACAACTGGAGGAGCTGTTCTGTGGTCTGTCTGCACCCCAACAGGGCGTGGGAGCACGTGGTGTTGCCAGCAGGACCGGCCCACCTCTGCTCCCCGAGTTCCTGCCCGCAAGATGGGACACCCTCCCGTGGGCACTGGGACTCGGCCTTGGCAGCCCACCTCGGCCTCTGGGTCACACAGGCCGCTCTAAGCCAGACTTCAGAAAATGCAAACAGATAGCTGTTCTTCCCAGGAAGGATTTACTTCCAGTGGCTCCACTGGCTTGGCATTTCCTACTGCCTGTGGGCTCCCCTCCTTTGGAGATTAGAGCAGTTCTTGAGAGAAGAAGGGATCACAGTACTTAAGCCTGTGCAGATGCAAGACTTTGCCTGATGATATGATTTGGTACTTAGTCATTAAAAATTCCTCAACAAATGCTTTGCAGATGGCTTTTTAGAAAAGCAGGTGAGGGGAAGAAGTTCCGTGTGACCCTTAATCACAGGCAAATGTCTTCAGAGTCACGGAGACACAGTTTCGATGCTGCGGGCTTCCTCGGGGTTGAAACGCTGGCTCCTCGCAGGGTCTCCACCCGCGGAAGTTGCCTGTGTGGCTGCCCCTCTCTCTTGGCCCCAGGTCCCAGGCTTGCCCACTCAAGGCAGCAGCCTGCAAAATTGGACATGGGAGGAATTTTCCAAAGTGCTGTTTCCCTAGGAGTCCCGGGCAGACCGGAGCTCCTTCGGGAAGTTCTCTACACCTGTGCTTTTCCAGGTAGCCAGGACGGGCGAGCCGAGCAGGGCAGAGAAGGACTCAGGGTCCTCAGTCCGCCGAGTTTTATCCCTGAGAGAAGCTGAGAAAAAAAGTCAGCCTAACCCTTGCTCTTGGGGAGCAGCGTTCCCAGCTCTGGAAGGACGCCATCGTCGACACCATGCTGCTCCTTGGCGTGTCCTAGGCAACTCGGGACCCTGGAGAAGTCGCTTCACCCCTGGTTCCTTGGTGTCCCATCCAACATGGCGGCCACGCCCTTGCCTTACAGGGCGGTCATGAGGACACCCCTAGAAGGTGTTGGTTCTGTTACTTGGAGAGCCTAAGGAGGTTCACACCCGTTTTACAACTCAGGAGCAAGCACGCATGTGTGCGCACGTGCATCCATGCAAGATGCCGTGTCTTGGACCCGCAGGAAATGGTGGTTGTAACTGGAACAAGGAAAGTGTACTACAAAGAGTCATGAACAATTGCAGGGGTTTGGGTTGAGACATAGCCACCACCCGAGGCTGAGAGATGGTGTCCGAGGACCTGGCCCCCACCTCCCAGGCTGCAGCCCAAGCTTGTAGGGGAAGACTTGACTGAGACCCCACTCCTGTCCTCTGAAGGGCAGAGATGTCACCGTGGTGCTCTGCTGGCTGAACTTGTGGGAAATCCACCTCTGGGCCCTGTGGGCTGGGTATCCTCTCCTGTGCTGGGGACGTGTTCTGCTGTCGGTCCTCCCAGTTCGGGCCATCCCTGGGGACCATGGAAGTCGGACCACACAGCTGCCTGCCCTGTGTGCCTGGCACAGGAGGAGCTGTGCGTGCAGAGGAGACAGTGGATGCACCCCTGCGGCTGGGCAGCGATGCCACCTGTGAGGCGGCAGCAGAAGCACCTGGACGGAACTGGGGCCTTGTGCCCTCCAGCTTGGTGCTCTTCAGTGCCCTCTCCTGGTGAAGGGCAGGTCATGCCTCTGGAGCAAGAAAATGGAAGAACTGGCTTCCTCACACTCAGCAGCTGCTGGAGGGTGATCTGGGGACTGGAAGCAGAGCACTGAGAGCTGGTGCCGATGGCGAGGGAACAGGTCTTCAGTGCGGATGATGTCGCCATACTTGCTGTTCTGCTCTCACGGCGTGAGGGCCGAGTGACCCGCAGTCATGACCAGTGCTGGACCCCTGCTCGCTGCTTGCAGGTTTTCCAGGCCGTTTGTCTAGTCTCCTGAGACTGAACTTGGATACTGATAAAATGTGATCAGTGCCACAATTATTGGGCCAGGGAGGGAGACTGTGTTGCTGTTGGCTTATTTGAGAGGACATTCTTTTAGGACGGACTTTGTTAGTGGAGCAGACAGCAGAGTTCTTCAGCACAGTGTATATTTTATCCTCTATTAGCCTTTCATCCTAACGCACCCTTTTCGTTTTGCCTTGTTTTGAATAAAAGACATTAAATGAGAAGCAGAGACAAATGTATTCCTTGGACGGTGTGGAGCTGGGGAGGGATTTGAGTGGATGTTTGTTGTGACCGAAGCTGTGGGCAGGTCAGCCCTGTACCTGGTACCCCACTGAGAGTTAATCCTCGAGGGGTGACGGCCACCTGGGCTGGGGCAGAGGTGGCCCTTCACGGTGCTGTGTGAGTGATGAGAGGTTTCCAGAGTGCAGGCAGAAATAATCAGAGTCAAAACTAGTCTGATTTTTTTTTTTGGCAGCAACAGCAACTACATGGGACCTGTAGGAGAGGAGCGGGCCTGTGGATTTCTTGGTTCAGGCCCTGCCTGAGGCCTCCAGAGCTCACTGAGGACTCTGGTTAGACCAGACAGATCCTCTGCTGACCCAGGAGCAGAGGTGGAGAAAGGACATGACCGATTCCATGCTGGAAAGGAGGGGAGACAAACAAATGCCACACCAGGGCGGCTGGGCTGGGAGCATGTTTTCCTCCGTCTCAGGTCCTTCGTAGCCTCCAGATAAAGGCGGAAGCGGCGTGTGCAGGGGCGCTTGCCTTCTGCAGGCGCGCACTATGCTGTGTGAGAGGTGCGGTGCGAGGCTTCCAGGAGGACCTGCAGTTGCCTGAGGGGTGAGGCAGGAGGCTGGACGCACAGGTCGACCCGCGTCCCGCCGGGTGTCCGGGGCGCCGCGTGGCACACTGGCCGGGGCCCCGCCCCTCCACGGAAGCACGCCGCCAGTCCCGTGTGACTGTGTGCCGGGGTCCAGAGCGGGCTCTGCCCTCCTTTCACTCGCTTTCTCAGCAACCTCCCCTGAAATGGTCTGATTAACGTTTCCGATGGCTCATTTACTCCTAGGCGTCTCCTTCCCATCTTTCTGACGCCTCCCGGCGTTAGCGTTCCTGTTTGTGCCCCCACGCCCTCCCTGCCCCTGGACGCAGGCCTTCTGGGGTCGATGTAGCCCGCCACCGCCTCCTTTCCCTCACCTGTAGATGACGGCGCCCACACTGGGGACTTGCCCCCGCCAGGCCCTGCCCCTCCACGGCCGTGTCTGAGCGGCGGTGAAGGGAGCCCCTGCCTTGATGCGCACAGGCTTCACTGCCCCTCTCCAAACCGCCCTTCCCCGCTTTCCCGTCTCGCAGCGGGCTTCTCTGCGGCCCTGTCCAGCTGAATGCTTATCGTCCTCCCGACTCCCATCCCCACCTCTGCTGCCCGGGGCTCATCATGTCGATTCTGCCTTCTAACGGCGCTCAGCATGTCTCGGCTTTCCTGTCCGTGAGCACTTGGTGAGGACGCCTTCATCTTTCGTCCGCATCCTCGAGTCCATCCCTGTGCAGGAAGGCTGCGCCGGTGCGGGAGACCCCGTGCACCTCTGCATTCCTCAGCGGCTCCCTGGGTCCTCAGGGTTGTGTCCCAGCTTGCTCAGGTGCTCCCCCCGCGTCCGAGGAGCTGACGCTTCCCCGCCGGCGTTCTCTGCCCACAGCAGCACCTCTTCACGTGCTGCTCCAGCCACATGAAACCAGAGTGATTCTTAATGACCATTTTCTGTGCCCAGACTCTACCTCTCCCCCACTATTTGGATAATTCTTACGTCTCCCAAGGATTCACTCGAGGACATGAATGTCATTTTCTCCAGGAGAACTTGTCCTCACGAGACTCGATGGGATCACGTATGTGGACCCACAGCACCCACGCTTACCCACCAACGTCAACATGCCCCCTCATTGTCCACTCCAACACCCCATCTTCACTGTCTTTTTCTTGCTTTTTTTAAAGGAAGGCGCAGGTGGGAATGAAGGTGAGCAAGCAGGCAGGCAGAGAGAGGAGGAAGAAGCTATTCAGTTGTTCATCTTGGTTACTTCCTCCCGGCCCTGGGGGTCTTGAACCAGGGGCCTTGATATGTAAATGGACTGTGTGCAGAGAACTAAACCGCTGGGCCTCCAGTGCCTGGCTGTCTTCAGTATTTCTGCGATCCGCGTGCTCTCCGTGTCTGGAGTGCGGACGCCTGTGAGCCATGAGCTGCTCCTCCAGGAAGCAGCAGCGCCGCCGTGAGCTCAGGGGTGCAGGGAGAGAGCTGCGGCAGGAGGCCTTCCCGTGGCCAGCAGCACGACACCTGGCCTCGTCGGGAGCATGTGCGTAGCCAGTGCGGAGGCGGGAGCACGCGAGGTGGCAGAAGGGGCTTGAGCAGTGGTGTGCGGATGGGGAAGCCCAAGGCCTGGCTGGAGCGGTGTGAGGGGGACGGACGGGGTGAGGCTCTGGGGAGGCCGGTGTGGGTGGCGGGTGAAGGGAGGGGTACAGTTCAGAGGCTGTTCTGTTGACTGTCTGATGGTGGCAAAGGAAGGAGAAAAGTGGGGACACTGGGAGATGATGATACACAGTGAATCCTAGATTTTGAGAGTGTGAGAGGAGGGTCTCAGCTCGGCAGGAGGCAGCAAAGTTGTGCTGGAGACTTGAAGTGAAGATGAATGGCCTCAAAGGGTTGCGCTTAGACTCCGAGCTGTGGCCGAGGACAAGCGTCTGTGCGTGTGATGGAGAATGGAGGTTTGCCCAGAGCAGTGAGGCCCCGGGAGCTGGCCCTGCCCAGCCGAGTGGTTGGGCCAGCCAGCCCCAGGTGTCCCTCCTGCATCGTTCTTCTCAGAGCCGGGGAAGCAGCAGGGCTGGGCAGGGGAGGGTAAGGGAGCAGATCCCTCTTCATCAGCTTTGTGCAAGCGTCCAGTCTTTGAAAATGACACCTTTCAGGTTTGCTCAAGCAAGATATTTTTATACTTGGATAACCATGAAAATGGGGCATCTCATCATTTCCTCTTGTGGCCAGTGCGTCACCTGCCGGGTAATTGAGATAATGGCTTTGTGATGATAAGTAGGTGAGCTGCTCCTGGAATCCAGGGCAGCTTGGGGTTTGGGTCCAGCGACTGGCCCCAGTCTCCTGGTTCCAGTAATCGCATTATCTGGCAGTGCCCTCTATGCACGTTCCCCAGACGAGATTGGGGTCTGTGTTTGCAGTTCCTTTTGCAGCGGATGGTGTCAGCCCGCGGAGTAACCAGCCAGCCGCGACCTTCCATCCAGAGCACCCTGCGGGCTGCTGGGCAGTGGGGGGCGGGGCCTGCGCAGTGGGATGGAGACTGGGTGTGGCTGTCCATCAGCTGCCCTGGTGCCCAAGGCCACCACGTGGCTACACCTGGGGACTGCACGTGGCGTGATCTCCTGGACATGCATTGGCCTTGCGCGCTGTGTCCTGCCCTGGGGTGAGAGGGAGGACAGCCAGCTGCTCAGACTCCTACTCCCCCACCTGGAGGACCAACAACTGTCCTCGTTATTCTACACTTCCTGCAGGGATAAAACCCTCCCAAGGGACAAGCGGTGGCCAGTGTTATCTTCAAATGGAAGGTTTGAGTGGCAGCATTGCCACTGAGCCTGCTTCAGCCTCCCACCGGCGGAGCCTTGTCTTGAAACTTTGTTCCGGTCACTCTGTAATTAACAGCTTCTGGGATCACAAGTGCTGAGCTTGTGCTCTCAGTGACTGTGGCCTCCCTCAGAGCCACTCCAGCTTGCAGAGTCTTTAAGAAACTCGCTTATCCTCTTTATAGCCACTGGTACCAAGGGACTAGGTGGCATTAATCTCAAGTTCGTCACAAAGGAATGAGTGTGGATTTTGTTGTGGTCATCTGCCATCTTCCACACTGCAGGGTCACTCCTCCCACCTGCCCGTCCCCAGTCGGCATGCGTCCCAGGACCACATTCCAGAGCCATTTGTCCGAGGGGCTGTCTCCTGGAAGCCCGTCTCTTGTCTCGTGGGTTCTCGATGCCGTACATGGTACAGCCCGTCTGTTCTTGCGAGGGAGGCGGGCAAGCTGGCTGCAGAGCGCTGGACCAATGGAGTAGCAGCACTGACTCATCTTTCTTCTCCACCTGCTTGTCTGCGGCCATTCGCGTCTCGACCGCATAGAATTTCTTTTGCGTGTGGTAAAGGGACGTTGAGACTTCAGTAATCCACTGTCATTCCCTCAGAGGAAGGAGAGGTGCCCTCAGTCCCATCCGGGTCCTGCCTTCTTCCCTTCAGTAGATAAGCTCTCAGGGAAGGCCTGTCACTCACGTGAGTACGGTGGGTCAGCCAAGGACCCTGTGGCCGACCCCACTGGCCAGAGAGGTTGGTGTTTCACGGAGCGGGCAGGAGCCAGCAGACTCACGGGAAGCGGGGAGTCAAGCAGCCACTTCTCCTTAGTGGGAAGCAGAGCAGTAGGAGGCATCAGCTACCTTGTTTAAGATTTTACTGGTCGAGGAAGAAAGAAGATACAGGTTCCGCTTAATGAAATGGCTGGGGAGAGAGCAGTCCTGATGCAGACAGCTGTCTAAACCCAGCTGTGTCTCCGGTCACACTGACTCAAGTCCACTGACTGGCTTCTCCTAATGGAATACAGAGATGATTTTTTCCCATTATGTTTGATTGTGTGTCACAGTCTTCTTTCTTAAGGGAACACTGCATGAAGCAAGTGCTGTCTTCAGGGCAGAGGCATCTTCCCAGTGTTTCCAGGGCGGTGGGGGGCACTTCTAAAAGCTTGCTGCCGTGGGTGGGGACACGGGGCAGTCGCTCTGAATCCGCCGCCTCGTTCCTCTGATGAAGATGAAGGGAAGCCGTGCTCGCTTCCGTCTGCTGGTCATGTGGATGGAGAGGCGGAGACAGAGGAGGCGTGAGAGGTGCGACTGGGCCCGTGCTGTCCTCCCAGCGGGCCTGGAGGCATGGCCTGGGGCCTGCTCATAGCTCTTGCCCCCTGCGTTGTTTCCGGGCCTCTCCTTCCTGGGGTCTCACGTGGGCAGCAGTGTCTCAGGAGCCACAGGGGGCCGCGGTAAGACTGACCACATCCGGTGCAGCCTGCGCAGCACAGTGAAATTAGACTCGGTGATGTTTCACTTTCAGCAAACTTCACTGGTGACGGGTGATGAAGATTCTGACAGTGACGGAAGAAACGACCCCCCAGATGCTTCCTTGGCCAGAAAGTCATTGAGCGGGTGATTCCCACGGGCACGCGTGAGTGTGCTGAGGTCCAGTCTCTCCCCAGGTCCCTGAGCCGGTAACGGATTCCCCTGCTTGTGTCACGGTCTGGCCGTCCAGGGAGCCCTCGGACACCTCTGTGTCAGGCTGTGTTTCCCCACCTCATGCAGCTTTGAGTTGGGGTCACTCACATGTGCTTGGTTACGCTCCCACCGCTCACTCGCTTGCAAGCTGCACCCCACAGAGGAGGCAGTGGGGCCCCGAAGCCTGGTCCGCCAGGGCGTCATGGTTGGTTGGTTTGCTGTGATGGCGTCACCGAACGCCTTCCTCCCATTTTCCTTCTCACTAACTCACGTTTTATCCCTGAGGACGGCAGCAGTTTTATGTGAACGGGTAATGGACTAATTTGTCAGCTGAGTTACCTTTCTTTGGGAGGGGCAGATCTCCCTCAGACCTCTGAGAGGTTGGCAACTGGCTTCTACCCAAGAGGCACGGTGGCCTGAGATTCCTGTGCTCACCGTGGCGCGTTCCTTCTGTGCATTCAGCTGGGCAGGCCTGCCCCACACGCTGCAGTCATGACTTCACGCCGCGCCCCAGCATCGCGATGGAGGAGTGGCGTGTGGCTCCTTCTGCAACTCTCCTCACTGCTGGTTGTTCTGACACTGGACAGAACTTCAGCCCCTGCTGCCCCAGATTGCGTTTCCTTGTGGTGGCCCGGCCCCGTGACCCGTCAGCCCTGCGCGCGGAGGGGCCCGGTGCGGGCTCTGGCGTGTCACCAAGGGGCTGGGCTCCTGTGCCTGCAGGGAGTGGCTGGAGGAGGCCCCGTGGGACACAGTCTGCTGGGTGTTTCTTCGACACGTGGCAGCTCTCCAGGCTGCAGACTGACCATCAGCCCACTTCTCTTAGACGGTGTGTTCTGCCTTCAGGTTGGTGGCCGCCCTCCTCTGTGCTTTCACGTCAAGGGCTAATGGCCAGAAGGATGAGCATTTACACTGGGACAGGTGTGAACGTGGACCAGAGGCCCAGGCTCGCCATGAGGCCCCGGTCTCCTGATTTCAGCTCCACATCTCCTCTGGGCCCTGCTGCCCCCCAGGGTGGCAGTCCCTCTGACACAGAACGTGGTGAGTCTGGGAGACGGGCCTGGGCCTGGAGCACGAGTCGAGTGACTGCTTGTTCGGGCACCCGCGGCTTCACAGGGTGCGCGAGGACGAGACGGTGAGGGCTGGCTGGCACCTGGGGAGCCGTCTGCACTCGGGAGACGCAGGGCGAAGGCTCACGTTCCTGCCCGCATCCCGTCAGACTCCGTGGGCCGGGACTGCTTAGCACAGGCCCGTGCCAGGCGCCGAAGACTCGCTTGCGATGACATTGGAGGCCGGGGACGCGTGGGCTGCTCCCCTGTGCGGAGGGGCTGACCCCGCCGCCACTGCTGAGCTGTGCTGGTTCTCTCCTGGAGGCCTCTCTGGATCTCTTCTCTCACGTGCCAAGCCCGCTGCCGCCTCCCCCGCTGGTGGGTGTTCCTCACCAGGCACCACCCGGCGTGGCTCTGATTGACACGACCCCTAACCTATGGAAATCGGATTTTCCTAATTCGTCCCTGCGAGGCCCAGCTGCTCTCACCTGGGGAGCCCTGCCCGCTGCCACCTGTGGTCACCAGCTGTCCCCCCGCCACGGGCACCCCCAATCTTGCAGGAATGGCTGTTCTTTCCCGCGCTGTCCCTTCTTCCTGGGAGAAGTCGGCTGCTGTGAACCGTCGCCAGCTTCAGGCTGCAGCATTGGCACCAGTGCTGCACAGACCCCGAAGCCCCTTCGACTGTGGCGGGTGCGGTCGGCTGCTCCGGGCACAGCGAGCAGCGCAGCAGGGTCTCATGTGGACGGAAGACCCTGATCAGTGTCATTATCATAGCTCTGTGTGTGTGTGTGAGAGACCTGCCAGCTTTGCTGCGGATTAAGGGATCTCCTCCGTGGAAATACCGAAGGCTTCAGTCTTCCTTTTTCGGTGAAGGCCTTCACCCCCGTCTCTGTGCCTAACGCTTCTGTAATTCGTAGGCCCACGGCATGTAAAAGTTAACAGCTGTGAGGTCCCGGTGAACACGTGCAGTTGAATTCTGCACACATTTCGGTGAAATCAGCTCTGTGTACCTCTTAAAGCCACGCATCCAGCTTCTGGGAGAGTTGGTGATCTGTGTGGGAGACTCCATCATGGGAGATCTCTCAGCACATCCCCTTGTCCACAGTGTTCCCCCCACAACTATGCACGACTGGGTTCTCCTAAGCAGTTCTCTGAAGTCACCTCTTCAAGGAGACTTCCTTTACCCTGAAGCTAAAACCATCCCTCCATCCACCCTGCTGCCATCTCTAGCTCAGCATTCTTATAACTTTTAATGACCCTTGTTATCATCTGAAGTTATCTCATTTCATCTGTCTGTTCATCCATCCACCCATCTATCCATCCATCCACTCATTCATCCATTCATCCATTCATCCATCCATCCATCATCCATTTAACCTTCCATCCATCCATCTACCCATCTATCCATCCATCAATCATCCATCCATCTACCTATCCATCCATCCATCATCCATTTAACTATCCATCCATCCATCCATTTATTCATTCATTCATTCAGCCATCCATCCATCCACCCATCCATCCATCCATCTCCCTGCTGTCCGCCAGCACTGCCGTCCCCCAAATACCAAACTAGAGAGACATCTCTGCAGAGTTCTTGGTTTTCTTTCCATCACCAGAGACAATACCTAGAGTGTAGCACAGACTTAATAACTTGTTGGGTGGTTGGATGGATGAGACTTAACCCCAGTTGTTCACTGGATGAATTGAGAGCACTGGCCATCCAGCATTTGTCACCCTGCATTGGTCCCCTCCCTCTCTGGGAGGAAACCATTGGCTCATTAAGGGCCGCGTTTCCACTGGCATCACGTTCTGCCTGGCAGGGCCACAGGGCCTGGAATACAAATGGTATGGGGAGGCCACGGCCCGGTGTGGTGGCTGAGTGACCTCACCGAGCCTTGACTCAGGAGGTATTTGCCACCTCCCTCCTCTTCTGCTCCTCGGTGGGGAGCAGCGGTGCTATTGAAAGGCTGTGCGGGTGCTTTGCTTTCAGGAGATCTGGGCTGTTTCTTATACTTTTTTTTGATGGGGTACCATGCAGGCAGCCTCCCTCACAGTCCACACCCGCGCCCGCTCTGGGACCTCCTTTCTTCACATGCGCTGACTGTCGTAGCTTTTCAGAGCTGTGTGGCAGCACGTGGTCGGGGGGATCCCGGACTAGACCCCTCCAGAAGCTGCAGGCCTGCTCACCACAGCTAATGTGTGGCCCCTGACCTACTAGAGGTGGGCGCGGATGTTCAGTGACGGGTGCAAGCGTCCTCTGGAATCGATCCTCGTTAGCCCCTGGGTTTGAGGACTCGCTCGTGTTCCATCAGGACATCCCGGGGACTCATCGGCACGCGTGGCCCGTGCTCCGAGGAGCCGTGGCCGGAGCGGTGGCGGAGAGCCGCCCAGCTGGGTCCTGCTGGGACCAAGACCTGTCCTCAGTCTGTGCTGGCCCTGGACGGTGTGTGACAGAGCCGTGGGGTGTTTTGAGGTCTCCTTCGAAGGAGGAGACAGTGCCTTGGAAGGACTGGGGAAGGGAGAGGTTGGAGTCCAGGAAGATCCCTGGTGCTCGGGGGCTTGGACGCGGGGAGACAGCGACAGCAGACGAGACTCGAGACTGGGCGAGGGGCTGGGCGTCACACGCGGCGGGAAGGGCGGAGCAGGCGTGACCGGGGAGGCGAGTACTTCTGAAGGGTGCCACGAGCGGAAGCTGGGCTGGGGAGGAAACAGTCTTTTGCTAGAGAAAACGGTTCTTTTTAAAAAATTGTAAGAAATTTGGAGTTTTAAAAAGATTTCCAGAAACTTCTAGACACAGGTGGTGAATCCCCATAAAGAGCTTAAGGTTTGCAAGCCAGAGTCAAGCAGGTTGCTTCGCCTACGAGCCGTGTTGCAGAGTCAAGCGGCACCTTCTGAGCTGCTGGTATGAGGGGATCGCGAGCCGGACTGGTCAGGAGTGGCCCCGTCCTTCCTGACCGGTCACACATGGAGGCTTGATGTCACTTGCTTAACTTTTGGTTGGATTTTCACTCCGAGAATCTGGAAGTTTCTGAAGTTGCGACGACTGTCCCTGGACTTCGCACAGCAGGTGTGGCGCTGTCTGGCCGAGTGCGGAGCTGGCTGCTTAGTGCCTGCTTGCGACTGCGCCCCGCCCTCCCGGCGCCCCGCTCTGTCCGCAGCGCAGGGCACCCGGCCCTGGACGGCTGCAGTGATGTCCCCTCGCGTTTGGGCTCCTGGTGAGCAGGGACGTCTTCCGTGAATGGGCATCGTTTGCCCATGAGTTCTGAGTGCGGGTCTGAGCGTGCGCTTATGCCCCGCTCTCCTGCAGAGCTTGGCCCCTCGCCTTCACTGTCCTCTCCACGTGGTCTTGTGGCCCCTCTCTTTGGGGGGCCTCTGGACACCTCCAGGGAGGGAAGGAGGTGGCGGTGCACAAGGATCTGCTCTGTTTCTGGGTGAGGACACAGGCGGCGTGGACGAGGGGCGAGGTCAGGGTCTCTCAAGCGGTGGCTGTCTGAAGCCTGAGCTGTGTCCAGGAGTCTGTTTTGGACGTGTAAGCTTTGAACACGCAGACCGCAGAGCATCTGGGACTTTGTTGGTGGAGACAGGAACCATCTGGTGGAAAGTGGAAAACTGGTTTGAGGACTGACACCAAAAAGAGCCCTTGTAACTTTCAAATGCCTTTGAGAAAGTTTCCCGTCAGCGTGCGGCGAATGGGTGGGTCACACCGCAGTGTGAGCCCCTGGACGAGGCGCCGAGGTGCTGGGGAGCAGGGGCAGGGCAGACAGTGGGGCACACTTGGGCTTCGCGAAGGGTCGGAGCGCAGGAGGAGGGCCTGCCCGGGCCATCGCCGGGACGCCTGGCTGGGGAGCGGAGGCAGCACTGTCTCCTCTCACGAGGTCGAGTCCTCCCCGCTGGGCCGGAGCGGACTGTCCGCCGCCGCCTCCTCCCTGTGCGTGACCCCCCTGGCCGGGCATAGCCCTAGCACTCCCAGCACTTCCTGCCAGTTTTCTGGGGAAAGTCGCAGAAGTGCTGAAAACCGGCCCCAGTCAGACAGTGAAATGGCCAGACTGGCGCCTGTTGGTGATCTCCGAAGCCCCAAGCCGCAACGCCCACGTTGACTGGAGAGCATCAGAGAAACTGCCCTGGGACATACACATCCATCTCGTCCCATTTCTTGACCTGGATTGTGTGATAGGGCGTGTGGCTCTGGCATCTGGCCCACGGGAAATACAGGCATCTGAGTCGGGGAGAGAAGAAAGTGTTGAAGGAAAACAGGGATTTGTATAGAAGACTGGAGACAAGTAGAAACTGGTGCCTCGGTTACCAAGCGGACCAGACAGTGAGACTGACAAGCTTTCTCCAGACTGGAGGGAATCGTGGGTGACCTCAAAGACGAGAGATGAGGCGCTTATTTCTGAGAATCCTGTCATGAATTCAATAATAACTTCCTTCAGAAATCTGGACCAAGAACCTGTGGAAGACCTTATTCATGCTTGTTCATGTCAGCATGGTGTGTGGACCCTGTGATGGCTGATTTGGTGCATCTGCTTGGCTGTGCCACTGTTTCCAGATACTTGGTCAAAATCATTCTGCAAGTTTTTATGAGGGTGCTTTCTTGGATGGCATGAACATTTAGATCTGTGGACTTGAGTAAGGCAGCTTGCCCTCCGTACCGTGGGTGGACCGCATCCAGTGAACCTGGCTTCTTAGTAGGGAGAGAGTGACCTCGCCCAGCAGGTGACCTTTGGACTTGAATCACGGGGCTGGCTCTTTGGGGCTCCAGGTGTCTGGCCGGCCCTGAAGAATTTGGACTGTCAGTCTCCATAATCATGTGAACCAATCAGTTCCTTAGACTCAATCTCTCCCTCTCTGCACACACATTGTCCTGAGTCCTCTCTCTCAAGCCCCTCGTACAGACCCCGCCGGAGAGTCTCTGTGTCAGTTAGGAGAGGCTGGATTGTGCCGCGGGACTGGCACGGACTGGTTTTGTGATCTCGTACCAACAAAGATGCTCAGTCGGGAGGTTAACTCTGCTAACCAGTGACCCAGGGTGATAGTCCTGTCTCGACACACGAGGCCCAGAATCACTAGGACATGTGCTGGGAACATGGCCACCTTGCGAAACTCCTGCCCAAATTGGACAGGGTCCCGTCTCCTCTCGCTTGCTCGGTCATCCCGCCACCTGGCACTTCAGAGGGACAGGGAGGTGCAGTCCTGCATGAGCCCAGAAGAAAGCAGCTTTCTCAGATCTTCCCTGGTATCCTCGGTCATCTCACACATGACTGGTTCGTGGGCACTTCTGCTGGGTCGTGAAAACTGGCACTAACCCCAGGGTGGTACCTGCCTGAGGAGCTTTCCACACGGGGAGCGCAGCGCCGAGGGAGAGGCCCTGCATTCTGGTGACATGTTTCAGGTCCTGCACCCAGTGGTGTCTGAAGCTGTCCTCAGCTTCTGAGTTACACGAAACCCACTTTTTAAAACTCCCGAGTCAGTTTGCACTGCATTTCTGTCATTTGAAATCACAGGTTTCCTGACAAATACAGAGATGATGACAGAGAAAAAAGAACCTCCTTTCTGGATTCCAGAGTTCTCATTACCCCTTGAGCACCCGCTGTACTTTTCTATTTTAACACTTGTACTGTTGCTTCAGCAGAAAATATCTTCCACTTCCCTTCCATCTTTTAGCCAGAATCTTCTACTCCATTTGCTTCCTGCCGCCTCCCTGCATGATGCCTGCTCTGTGTCCCTCCCCTGTCCTCAGCCAAAGCAGCCTTTTCTCCTGAGTCCTTAGAGTGGTGACCTTGAGAGTGTTGTAACCCTCATCACAGCCTGCCTTGTGTCAGCCACGCTTATGGGGCGTGTGTGAGTATCCTCTGCTCTGCCCTCCTGCAGCCCTCAGTGGTTTTATTCCTCAGCCCTGTGGCTCAGGGAACATTACTTCCATTTCACATATAAAGAAACTGAAATGAAGAAATGGAGTGTTTTCCCTCAGATCACGGTACTGGGAGCGGGGATTTGGGGCCCAGGTGTCTGGCTCCAGCGCTCATGTGCTCATCTTCAGAGTCACGTGGAGACCTGGCTGATGCCAGCCCAATGCCAGGAATCCTGCCAGCGAGTCGAGGGCCACACCCAGCAAGCTGCAGGGCCGGAAGCCGCCGTGGACTGCTCCCTTTTTCCCAGCTGCAGCTCATGCTTCTGGCCCTTGATTTCTTCCCTGGTTTATTCACCGACATACTGTTTACTTCACCTCACGGCAGCATTTGCTTTCTGTAGCCACCCCAGACCCTCCTTAGACTGGAACACAAGTCAGAGACTATGGGAAAATGCAGCCCTCGGGTCTGAGTGCCACAGAGGCAGGGCCAACCGGGTTGATCCGCAGATGTCTGCAATCCTCACTCCGCATCTGAGAAAATGTGTCTCCGCAGGACTACAGTCGAAGTTTCCAGATTTTGAGGGTTAAGAAGTGTCAGGCATAAGGAAGGGCTCTGCGGTGTGGCTGTGCCCGCAATGACTTTGGGGCATGATGGGGACTCCGGTACCAGGGAGTAGACAGTGAGACGCCCGTGGCAGCAGAAGGGGCTGTGCCCTACAGTGCTGATCTCCCGGGCGCCAGACTGTACCTTCAGTGGTGGCTGAATTCTTGTGGAGACCAGACTCAGTGACTGGAGACCGTTTTGAGTCTTTCCATCACACAGGAAAGGGTTAGGTGCTGGCAGGTGGTGACGTGTTTGAAGGAAGGATGGCAGTGGCTGGCCGCTTTTTGCAAACCCCACCCTCGCTGAGAAGAAGGCGCACCTGGCTCTTCCTCCCTTAACCGTTTCTGGGCGACGGCAAATGCAATGGACAAAAAGCCTGTGTGAAAGCTGGTTCACACCCAGAACCAGGGAGGTGGGCCTGGGTGCCCAGGGGAGCAGGAGTGTCTGCTGGGACTGGGGCTGGGGCAGCGCTAGGGGAAAGCCCAGCGGCTGCTCTCTCTCAGCCTCCTCCGTCTCTTCTCTCTTGTGCACACGGGATCTCACTCTTCTAGCACTTGCCATTTTCGATTGTCACCAAGCACTCCTGCTGAAACTGGCTGTACTCCGGAAATCGGGCACGTCCCCGGGTCTGCGGGGACACAGAGTCAGTCCTGTCTGGGCATGACGCTGCTGCTGCTGTGGGCACCGTTGGCTGCAGACATCTGCAAGCACCGGAGAGCAAGGCAGAGCCATTTGCATGGGGAGTGTTGATGCGCGTATGCAGGTCTGGGTGAGGAGGGGAATGCGTGACCCATTTAAAAGCGGCTCTCCACGGTGTTTAAAATACTCAACCTTTAAATAAACCACCCTCCCTGGTTCACCAGCTGCAGGCGGGAGGGAGCGGGAGACGTGGGCAGAAGCAGCTCGGAGCACTGGCAGCGAAGTGACATTCACAGGCAGAATCGCCACGGTCTCTGCCGTCCAGCCTGTCTCTTCCCAGAATGCGTGCAGCTCTCCTCTGTCAGCTTCTTTCTCGCGCCCGTCTTGCCCCACGTGCCCCCAGGTCGACCCGCCGATCAGTGCGCGTGGCCTCTGCTTAACGGCTTCCTGCGTGAAGGTGTGGAGAGCCGGTCTCCGTGTGACGAGTGACATGGCAGGGCGTTGCCTCCAGCGGGGCCGGGAGGCGCCAGAGCGCAGGTGGAGAGCTGTGGCCCCCGAGGGTGGCGTGGGAAGCGCGTGCCGGGAAGGCGGTTCTGTGTCCCCCTCGAGGATGTTACTCAGACATGAGGCAGCGACATAAGCGTCGTCCCACAGTTGCGTTTAAGGCACCTGTTTGTCACCTGCAGTAGTTCTGGCAGGAAAAGGGAAAACTCTCAGGACCCCGGTGAGCTGACAGCAGGACAGGTTGAGGGACTCCGCCGGCCGGCACTCGGGTTGGCACGGTCAGAAGACCGCGCTCTCCCTGAGAGGTCAAGGGGAAGCCGGCGTCCAGCACCTGGAGGAAGCCAGGGCTGTCCAGTCGATGTCCTTGACAGGCGTTGTGCGGGGCAGGAGCCAGAAAAGGCCTGTGCTGACCTGCCCGCTTCCGCTGGGGCTTCACGTTGACTCAGCGCTCGGGCTTGGGCCCCGGTTCTGCTGACGGGCGGTCAGGTCACTTCCCGGGAGGATGGAGGGCGAGGCAGCTGCAACGCAGAGGGAGACACTGAGGACTTCGCCCGACAGCAGAGCGAAGCAGCAGAGCAGACGGCCGGGCAGAGGACAGGATGCGCATCTCGTGTTGGCTCCGCTGCTGCCACTCGGGACCCCGGGAAACACCGTCTTCTGAGCCTCAGAGCCACCAGTCATGATGTGACGTGTCGGGGGGAAGGCGGCCCTTGCCTGAGGCTGGCGAGTGGTGCGTCGCACTCCAGAGCACCGCGCTTCGAAGGAAGGGGCCCCTGAAAAGTCACCCGCGGGCAGTGCACCCAGTTCATCTGGCATCGTGCGGCGGTCACTCAGGTCAATGACACCCTCGGCTTCTCTGTGGCTTTGGGCCGAGGCAGAAGTGACAGGCACCTGGCCTGGTGAGGGTCCCGCTGCGATTCTAGGAATGGCGCAGAGGGACTGCTGGGGAGGAGAACGCAAGGACCAGCGGCCTCTCGTCCTGTCCTTCTACAGCAGGGCCGCGGGTGGGAGCAGCGCCCCACGGGCTCTGGGGAAGGGAGGAGGGACGCGGGCTCCCTGTTTGCTTACTTTTCAGTGGCCGCGGGGCTCATCTCTGGGGCTGAAAGAATGCACCTTCGGTCCCCACGCCTCCAAGCTAGGTGTTGGGCAGCGTGTCGGCTCAACCGACCGGCCCTGCCTATGACCCACCCTCCCCGAGAGCTGTCCAGGGCCCTTCGGCCTTCCGTTACTGACCTCACCACGAAGAGCTTCCTGGTCAGGCAGCGTGGGCCTGCCCACCCCGCGCCTCCACATCGGCTCCCTGTCTCACACACGCTTCCTTGTGTGCCCAGCACGCCGCTGCCGCCTTCACAGAAGCAGGCCGTCCCCTCTCGAGCTTGGTGACAAGTGTGTTCGGAGGGAGCCTCGTGGTTCAGGCGTCAGCGTCCCCCCGGCTACAGCAGCGATGCAGCCCGTCAGCAGGAGCCAGGCCACAGAGCGCTTCAGAGACCCGCGGCGAATGCGGCTTTGCACTCACCCTGCTTGACTGCTGTTGATCTCCTGCTTTATTATTTCTCATTTGTGTGGCTCTGTGGTTCTCAGGATACTGAATTGCACCCCAGTCAGTGCCTTTCACACCCCACCCACCAGAGTCCAGGGCCCTCACCGCCACCTGGTTCCTGCTTCCTTCCTCCCCTCCCACCTGGGAGCCGCAGTCTGTCCTATGAGTTTTGTTGGGGTTTGTTGCTGTGTTGCTTTATGTTCCACATAAGAGTGTCGCCGTCCTGTGCTTCTCTTTCTTTGTGACTTACTTTATGTGACACGGTCCCCTCCAGCACCATCGCTGTTTGGTTGCGAAGAGGGCGACTCTGTCTTTGAACAGCCCCAGATTGTTCCACGAGTGTCTCACACTCTCTCTCCATCATCTGTCGACAGGCAGGCAGGTTGTGTCCAGTCTTGTCTCTCGCAAACTGTGCAGCTGTGGACGGGGAGGTGCAGGTTTTCTTCTGGCTGGAGGTGTCGTGTCCTCTGTGTCTCTGCCCAGGATGGGAATTGCTGGACTTACACTCGTGGCAGCAGCGATACCTTCCCCGTACTTGTTCTACGGGAGGCGGGGAGTCGAGTCCTTTCCGGCATTTCTCACTCGAGTCTCCCAAGTGCCATGCAGTGGGCATGTGCCCCACTTTAATTAGAAAATTGAGATTTAAGCCGCTTGTCAGCGGTCTCACAGCCGGGCGGTGGTGGGGTCAGCGTTTGGGGCAGCTCTGGGGGCCACTCTGTCAGCCATTCAATACCAGAAACCTTCTTTTCCCTCTGCCTGCTATTTCTGCTCATCTTGGCCAAGTGCAGTTTTCGTAGAAGTGACTTTGTCCGACAGCAGTTATTGATCACCCATTCATCTGCCTCACTTAACAGACTCTGTAATTGCTTCCTGCTTCGCTCCTACTTGAACTTGTTAACGTGTTCAGTGACACTCTGCGTGAGACATTCCCGCCCTCCTTTTGTAGCAGAAGAAACTGGCTCCCAAGAGATTTTCTTGACCTAAATTACTAAGGGAAGAGGGATGCTGGCTGGAACCCACGAAGACCCTGCCTTCGAAGTCTGTGTTGTTTCCTTCAATTGAGAAAGATGGAGCCAGGAAAGGTTCCCTAACATGCCAGGGCCCTCCGGGACTCAGCCTACCCTGCGGGATGTGCCCCTTCTCATTTGCTAGAGGGCTGACGAGTTACAGGCTGGGAGAAGCACTGTGACCAGTGCCCGCCCAGTGCTGGCCTGGGCGCAGGGGCTGCCAGCTGTGATTGTCACTGCAGAGGGGAGCGTCGGGGTGAGCACAGACGGTAGGAATGAAGAGTGGAGGAGGAGCAGGAGGAGGAGAAGGGGACGAGACCATGTCCTGAACCATGCGGCTTCCACCCGGTGAGCGCGAGTGTGCCAATCCACGTGGAGTCGGGCAGACCAGGTCACGCAGGCGATTTCCCTCACACCTCACGGGGCAGGACGCGAAAGCCCCGTCAGTATCCAAACGCAGCTGTAACGTGAAAGGGTGAAATAATTCATCCTTAGATAACAGGCCGACCTCTTCAGAATTTAATTTCATGTAAGGCTCACCTGTGAAAACGGGTCAAGTGCTGTGAGGTATATGCAGGAGAAGACGCTCGTCGGCTAGATGCTGTCGGTGAGCAGTTTCATGACGGGCAGTCAGGCCGCCCGTTGCAACCAGACACGAAGGTCCTCGTTACTCTTCGTGACACGTGCAGCTGATTTTAATCCGTATTTCTCCCGTCAAGTGGAGTGAAGACACTGACATGGGATGTCTCCCGTGGGTGCACACACGGCCACCCACCCGCTTCCAGCCAAGGACAGCAGACACCGGGAGTTCTGTTGGCGGGAAGGGAGGGAGTGGAGACCACATGTCAAGAGATTTCCCCTCCTGGGCGGAGACAATTTCTAAGTCAGTGGTCAAAGCAGAAAACGTTTGCCGAGACTCTTCTAGCACGAGGCTGCAAGCGAAGTGGGAAGAGGAGGACGCAGACGAGTCTAGAACATTTCTTGACTGCCCGGGGTTTGAGGCCATAGACCTGGAAGGAAGGGACCCGTGTTACGTCCTCGCGCTACAGGGAAGTCCGAACGGGCTGCGTGGGCCCCTGCCTCGTGGTCAGCTGGGAGCCGGGGGTCGTGTGTGGGAGGAACACTCGCAGAACCTGTGCGCGTTCAGGTCTACAGCGAGCACAGAAAACGGTCCTGAATTTTCTGTCTCACTCTGTCTGCAGCTGGGTGGGGCTGCTCTTCTTCCCTCGCCCCACCCAGCCCTGCTCTTCCGGGTGCTGGCGCTCACCTTCCTCCGGGAAGCATACAGGCTGCTGAGTCCACGTGGGGCGAGTTGGGTGGAGACCGGGTGCCGTCTCGTCTCAGGACACAAGGAGGTGACAGCCCTGTCGGCTCTGATCGGCGGGCGTCTCCCAGAACGTGGGCAGCCCAGGAAGTGTGGTGCGTCGGCCACGTGGGCTCACTTGGGTGGACCGGGCTGGGCGAGCGTCGGAGCCCGCTCGAGGGCAGCTGTGTTCCACGGGCCGTCAGCGCCGTCAGCACAGTTCCACTGACCTCCCTCGACTCCCCTTCCCGCTCTGCTCTCCGTCTGCTCGGTCCTTCAGAGAGCATCACTGGCTCTTTCAGGTCTGTTACGGGCACAGACTGTGTCCCTGACGTTTCCGGCTGAGATGTTTGAACATCAGAGTCAGCTCTCACGACTCAAAGATGGGCCTTAGAGACTCAGTTTCTTTCCGGCTCTTCCAGCCACTTCCTGATGCGAAGAATTGCCTGGAGTAAGGGGTGGCGGCGGGCTTATCAGAGGCTGCGGGGAATTGGGGTGCTCTCTTTACACATTAAATATGATCCTGCAAAGCTGTCGTCTGTTCCTGCTCTTCCTCCCTCGCTCTGTCTTCATTATTGAGAGGTCTGCTTTAGAAGAAAGTCGACAGAGTTCCGAGGCAGTGCCTGTCAGTTGCTGCTCCAGGACAGACATGCTGGGGCTGAGCTTGGAGCACAGTGGGGACACCAGAGATAGGGGAGGAGGCAGGGCGATCAGGGAGGGCCTTCAGGTGTGTCGCCTTCCTGGGTATGGAGGGGGAAATGGGGCTCGCGTTTGGGGTGTGGAGGCCTCAGGGCTCAGAGCCACCTCTCAGAGGCCAGGCCTTCAGGGTCCCCATTGAGCAGACAAGGCTGGAGGCTCCTTCCCTCCTTCGTCCCCGACGGGCTGCGTGGCCTTAACTCAGGGCGGAGGCAGATCGGGAGGCACTGTGGCTTCTGCAGCCAACAGCTGTCTTCTCAAACAGGTCCCGGGGCAGTCCCCCATGGTGGTGCCACACCTGTGTCCATGGGACCGTCAGTGACCACGGCGGGGACAGGGAGGGGCCGGGGGTCCAGCTTTCTGCCCTGTTTGCGTTGAAACTCACAAGATAATAGCACCAGGCGGTGTCATTACACATTGAAACACAGGTGCAGACAGGAAGCCTGCTGCCTTCCTGACACTTGAGCGATCTTAGGGTGTTACGGCTGCCACGTCCACCTCCCGTGGGAGACGCCGCCGGCAGGGAGGCCACTGCACCCAGCTCCGGTCCTGTGGGTTTCCCGACCTCCCCGAGCCGTGCCCCGGCTGAACTGCGGCCTGGAGTTTCCTGCCCTCTGGGCAAAGGCAGGGCTCCGGCCGAGGTCTGGGGGATCACGCGTGGGCCTGCGGACTGAGTGGTCCCCCAGAAAGCTGATGACAGAGTCGGTCCTCGGACCAGAGGAGCCGCGACTCAGGAGGAGGTGGCACCGGGCACCCCCGGTGTCTGCACTCGGGGACTGGCCTCCTTGTTGGCACCCAAAGTTCACATGTGTCAGCCTGCAGCTCAGCCTTCTGCTGTCAGCACGTGCTGGGACTGTTGTCTCTCCACGGAAAGGCACTGCAGGAGTGCAGGACTGGACAGGCGGACGAGGCGTTTTGTTTCATTGCGGTGGACTTCTTGGTGGTTCCCTCTAGCCGGGGCGTGAACCTGCGTCCCGGGGAGGTGTGTGGACAGAGGCGGCAGACCAGGGCTGCTCCGCAGGGCACTGCTGTGGACTGTTCCGCAGACTCTCACCTCTGCTCTCTGGTGACGATGCTGATAATACCCCGCAACAAAACAAAACAGGACAAAATAACAAGCCAAGCCAAAAAGAAAAGGAAAAGAAGGAAAACCGTGGCTGCTCGTGGCCACATCACTGTGCTGTGTCTGATCACCAGGGAGTGTTCCGACAGGGCTGTGGAGGGAGGACATTACCGGTTTCGAGCTTCTGCAGGAGCCGAGCGAGCTAGTAGAACAGGATGCTTTGTTGTCCTCGGTGCTGGGACACCGGCAGCGTGCTTCCTCCTTTCTCCCCAAAACCCTGACAAGCCTGTGGCCGCACGTCTCTATTTTGCAGGCCTTGCGGGGTTGGGTACTTGCCCGAGGCCGCGTCGACTGGGCCACCGTCGAGGTCTGGCTGCTCTCTGACCCCCAGACCTCTGCCTGCTTCTCTCCTCTGCTCTCTGTCTCCCACATGATAGCCTCCGGCACTGACCCGGGCTGTGCTGTGTCCTCTCGGTTGACGACCCGGGGTTCACATAGTGCTTCCTGAACCGGAGGGCCTCCCTGCTGCCCCGCCGCAGGGCCCTGGCCTCCGCGCCGGGTCAGTCTGGCCCGTCCAGGGCTGTAGTGCGCCTTCGGAGCCCCCTGGCAGGGCCAGAGGTGTGGGAGCTCTTTGCGGCCGGGGGCCAGCCTGGCCAGGTCTTCTGCATTTGCTCTTTCTCAAGACGCTCTTGCCCATTTGTGTATCAGCAGGGCCTGGCGCCTCCGGCAGTTGCCTGGAAAGTGGACCAGGAGAGACCTGCCCACAAGAAGCGTGTGCGCTGAGCTGTCCCCGACCGGCAGTGCCTATTTATTCACTCATCTCCAGAGCAGCCGGAAGCAGCAGCGGTGGCCCTGGGTCACTGCCCAAGGTCTCGTGTGGACAAAACACCCTTCCACATGGGGAGACAGGGAAGCGTGCCGGCGGGGGTTGCCGTGGCGTCCGTGGACCTTCAGCCAGGAGTGCCTCCTCCCCCGCTGCCCGCTCGGCAGCCGCGGCCTTGGCTCCTGCACACTGTTATTTTTATCTGTCGTTCTGGGGACAGTGACATCTCAGCAGTTGAAGGATGACTTGGGGAGAGACATTTTTATTGCTTAAATGATTCTTCTCAGGGAGACAACTGGAGCCAAAAAGGGATTGTTGCAAACCTAAAGGAGCTGGAGAAAATTGACACCCTCCAAGTTATTTTAAGCCTTCAGAACTATTTTGAGTGAAAAGACTTATTTTAGGCTGTGGAGAGCCCTGTTTCATAAGCGCAGAGCTAGACGCCAGCCGGTGGGCAGGCGTCAGGCTGCTGGCTCCAGAGCACACTGTCTGGGTTCACATCTGCCTGCAGGTGGAGCCCTGCCCGTGCCCGTGGCCTCCTTGTCGGGAGCGATGCCTGGTGGTGACAGCCCCTTGTGGCGTGGCGTCGCTGCGGGGTAGAGAGCGGGGCGTTAGTGCGCCTCTGCCCACTAGCGCCCCTTCAGCTGCGGGAGGCCAGAAAGCCAGCCTGGACCTGCAGGAGCCTGCGGGTCACCTCTGTACTCACCAGAGGGGAAGCAGAGGAGCAGGGCTGCACTCGGGACGCAGCGTCCCTTCGGCAAGATGGCGACAGTCGCGCCAACCCCTCCATCCTTTTGGGGAAAAGTCCTCTTGTTGGCTGAGACTGGGCCACATGACCATCTCAGAGACGATGGTGCAGTCTGTACAGACCTGGCTGCATGGCCCACGGCAGGAGCTGAGGTTGGACTGAGCGCCGAGAGATCCATCGGGCCTGACCCTGCTCTCCCGTGCCACCCGAGGGAGCCCTGCCCGGCCGCCGGAGGGGGCCCTCCAGTGGTCCTGAGGGCATGAGTGGCTCATCTCTAAATTGCCCAGAGACCGGAGCTGCTGCTCGACTCCTGTGGGTGAATTGGCGCCCACAGGGAGGGGACCCAACGTGAGTGTCTTTGGGACTGAAGAGACTCATCTCTTCTCCCTACCTGCGCGCTTGCCTTACTGCCATCCTAACCCCATCACTCTCTGCACTTTCTTGGTGTGTGTGACAAAGACCCTGCCCTTCTGAGCCACTTCCTGTCAGTAGCTGACACCTCCGCCCTGATTGCCGCCCCTCGGAAGCTGGCCAGCACTCAGCGTCTGAGCGTAGGCCTTTGCGAGCGCGAAGTCTCTTTGAAAGTAGAACGCCGTCCGTTGCCGCGTCGTCACTCAGTGCTGTGGTCGTTTCACTGGGCCGTGTGGTTCAGAGTGTGTGGCTCTGCTGTCAGGCCTGCCCTTCCCGACCTGGGCGCTGGGCCGCGAGCACGTCACAGGGACTCCTGAGCCCGTGTCTTTACCCATGAGGGCACGGCATTGCCTCCCGCTTCACGAGGTGGCGCCTGGAGCTGTGTCAGTCGATGCGTTACAGGAGTTCCAGGTGCTTTACTGGAAACGGCACACATACTAGAGTTTGCTGGAAAATGGCATGTGTGCACGGGAGCTGTGAAGCATGCTTGCAAACACAGGAGGAGAGGCCCGCTGACATCCTCTCAGTGAAGTCTGCTTTCCGCCGAGGGAACCCCAAATCAGTAGGCTGGGACAAACCCTGACCTGTCGTGGCCAGGAGCCGGGCAGCCATCTGTGGAAGAGTCCGGAAGCCCTTTGCTCCAGCTTGAGTGAGGGTGTGGGCGTTCAGGCCTTTGTCCCCACTGAGAACAACTGGAACGTAGACGAACCCTGCCGCCTGAGACACCGTTGCTTTCAGTGTGTTCTCTGTGGTCGGCATCGGCCCAGTTTACCGATGAGGAGATGGAGGCCGGGAAGGGAAGTTACTTGGTGATGCAGCAAGAAATTCAAATCCAACCTTTTAAAGACTGCGCAGCTGCTGCTGGGAGCTCGGCTTGGGCCACACTGCCCCTCCGAGTGTCCTCCTGGCTTTCAGAGCACGGTCTACACAATTAAAACTCAGCACAATCTGCTGGATCAAGTTGATTCCCAGCCCAGACTGACTCCAAATTTGGAACTGACATCTTTCTTCTCCACTGTGTACCTAGCAATACTTTTCGGGACTGACTGTAAGATTTTCCATAAGCTTCCTAGTGTCTCCTCCAGGTGCCAGGCTCTGTGCTGTGGGGCTGTGGTGTGGTCACTGCTCCAGCTGGCCAGGCAGGGGCTCCATGAGGACGGCCAGCTCCAGGAGTCGTAGCCTGGCATTTTCACCTCCCGCTGACCTGCGCTCGGACACAAGAACATTTCCCCAAGGCCAGTGGTCCCACCTCCAGGAAGTAAAGGCTGCACTTGACACTGAGGACTAATGGTAGACTGATTCCGAATGTGAGACGGGAGGAAGTCAGAGACACATTCTTTAGGTCGTCTGGCTCAACCTCCCAGCAGCTCCAGGTCTAGGCGTCGGTCCAGAGACTAGGAAAGCACGAATTCACAGATCCCTGCACCCCGTGTTTACTGCAGCCAGGACTTGGAAAATGCCTGCCGACAGCTGATGGATGAGGAAGGGGTGACTCTGTAAACACAGCGCAGCACTGATGATCTGTGTAAGAGATAGATGAAATGCTGCCGTTCGGAATAACATCGATGGAACTAGAGGAGAGCATGTTAAGGGAGATGTCAGAAGGGAAAAAGCCACTTGTATGGATTGTAAAGAAAGGAGAGCAAACAAGCAGAACAGAAACCGGCCCAGTGGACAGTGGGGGAGGACGGCTGCCGCTACGGCAGAGAAGTTAGGTGGTGGCTGTGGTGTGTCGGTGTCTGGTGAAGAGTGAACCTGCACATGGAAACTTAACGTTGTTTTGTAAGTCAGTGTTTCCGCAGTAAAAAGGCGGTTGCTTCAGTCTTCGGAGTCCCTCAGCTTTTAGATGTGGAAACCAAGGCCAGAGGAGAGCAGGGAGGGCCAGGAAGAGCCACCTCACACCCAGCAGTGGTATTAATCAGGTTGTTTCTGACACCCCAGGCTGGTGCTTTGTGACGCGGATGGCGAATCATTGTGATTCATGTCCCTGATTCATTGCAAGTCAAAAAGAAGGAAAAAGAAGAG
>RJWH01006797.1:0-48888 GCA_004363575.1 Solenodon paradoxus
GGAATCTTAGAAAAGTATAAAATGCAGAAAATAGAAAATAAAATAGAAAAAAAAGAAAAACATACAAATCAAACTTGGAAACTATGAAGTGATCCCTCTAGCATACTGCTGGAAAGATTTCAAATAGGGCCCTACAGAGCAAAAGAAAACAAATTCAAAATTCTAATTTCAATGTGATAATTTATGTGGCATATTTTTTAAATAATAAAAATTTATAGATATTTCAACATTCGTCCATACATTTAAATGAAATTTATAAAAAATTCAGTAAGTTGATCATGTGATACATTTTTAGTAAAAGAAATTGCATTGCTTCATGCCAAATCCTCTTTAGAGACTATTCTACCTTTTTAAATGTACTATTTGTCTATATAATGCCAGAAAGTTTAAGAAATAAATCAGAAATAAATAATTAACAGATCATTGGGAACTTTTAAATAACCTAACTCATTTGTACATAAAAAAATTTTAGTCCTACCCTTATCAAACAATTGCTATAAAATTCAAGTTATTTATACTACACTAAAATTATTTATAGGATAGTATAGTATACTTATTCCTTCAGATATATTGTTTGCTTTTATGAAACAATGCTGAAAATACTTTTAATTTTTTTCAGGGGTGTGTGTGTGAGAGAGAGAGAGAGATAGAGAGAGAGAATGTGCGCTTATATTTGCCTCAACACACATCTGTCTTTAACTTCTAAATGTATAAAACAATTAACCTTTTCTGGAACTTACTTTATTTAAAATGGAATTTTAACCACATGAAACATTTTTTCCACAACTTGAAATCTAAAAGTTAATGTTGGCCCTAATATTAATTTTGTATCTGATTCAAAACATTGCTTTTGCAGAAAGTTGATTTGGAAAAGTAAAGCTTACTTTCTGAAGAGATATTGTCTATAAAAGTAGTGGTCACATAAGAAAAAAATTAAGACATACATGCAATTATGATCAAAGGAAACTTGAAATCTATTATTAAGAGAAAAATTTAAATATAGTGACTCTCTTAGTCATTGAAATATTTTACATCTTTAATATCATGACCAATGGAAGATTTCAAGAGTTTTGGAGAAGAAATACATGCAGAAAAAATTAAAAAGAAAACATAAAAATATCAAGAATGAATAAAGTCATTCAGTGGATGAATAAAGCAAAATCATTAGTCTAATAGTGTGTGTACAAGTTGCTAAGTGACTATAATCAATGTAGAGAGACACAAAGCTTTTTTAATCCCCTTTATGCTTAGTCATCATGGTGTTCCTTGCATCGAGTATAATGGAAAATCCAGAAGGTAGAACTCCAAGTCATCCACATCTCTATCATAGTTAGCTTGGTTTTTATCACATATGTTTTTATATACGTTTGTTCATAAAATAGGTGAAAAAATGCCAATAGACATAGTAAAAGTTTGCTTTATCCTTTATTTATAAATGAAGAGTCAATGAGAGAGGAGCAGAAAATGAGAGGAGAGAAAAGATACAAGTGCTGCCCTTAGAATATGAAGGACATTCTTACTGGAAAGAGAGAACCAAAATTTATTTTAGAAAATAATAATGATTACTACTTTGTAATCCTGAATGCAGGTAAAAGGGACATAAAGCATCTGGAAGATGTGTCGGACTTAAGTGGTGACACTTTCTAGAAAGTAATTTAAAGGTAGAAAAGAAGATTTCTTATATCTCCTGAAGTTTTATATTTAATCAAAGAGAAAAAACTACCACACAGATGAAGAATATTACTTTTGTTAGAGAAATAACAAGAACAGACATGAGAAATTGATGTTTAGCTTAAGAATTAACATATGCGAATCAACCAACTGGAAAAATTCACCAGCTCATAAAATATATTAGAGTGGATAACATTTATCAATTAATTTATTATTTATTAAGAAAATAAAAAAGGTTTAACCTTTATTGACAATTGACAAGTGTGTATATATATTTAAACTTCAAAATGTGACCTATATATAAACATACATATATATATAATTAATTGTGGAACAGTTACCTAGATAAAGATAATTAAACCCCATCTCCTTACATAGTTAATTTAGTTAAGTGTGTTTGGTGAGAAAATTTAAGATTTACCCTTAGTAACTTGCAAGTCTACAATATCCTATTATCTACAATACCATATTATTAACTATAATCACCATGTTGTATATTATATACTCAGAAATGATTCTTCTTATAACTGAAAATTTATATCTTTTGACAACACCCCATTTCCACCTTGCCTGAGACTTGGGAAGCCACTATTCTATTCTCTTTCTATGAAATCAGTCTTTTTTAAGATTCCACATATAAATTATACCATAAAGGATTTAATTTTGTTTGTCTGACTTCTTATATCTAGCATAATGCTCTCAAGTTTCATTCATATTGCTGCATTAGTACTATTTCCTTATTTATTGCAGATGAATAACATACTATTGTGTGTGTAAATATATACGGGCTCTTTATTTCTTCATTACTCAAAAATGTTTAGGTTGTTTTCATGTACTGCAGAGATAATGGATATTAAATTATCTTTTTGAAATAGAGTTCAATTTCTTTGACTATATTCCTAGCAATGGAATAACCAGAAAAGATAATAGTTTAATTTTAAATTTTTAGAAATTGTGTTGCAGTTTTCCGTAGTGGCTCAACTAATTCACATTCTGACCTATGATGTACAAGTTTTTTCCTTTTCTCTATATTTCTTTCAATATTTATTATCTTTTATCTTTAATCACAATTATCCTAAAATCTGTGAGGTGATATTTCAATGAGGTTTTAGTTTTAATTTTGCAGACATTATCAATATTGATCATCTTTTCTGATACTTATTGTCTTCATATGCATGTATGTCTTCCTTTGGGAAATTTATGTTTAGATTCTTGGTCCATTTTTAATTGGATTATTTGCTTTTTTGCTATTAAGTTGTATGAGTTATTTATATATTTTGGATATTAACTCCTTATCAGATATCTGGCATGCCAGCATTTTCTCGCATTTGGTAGATTTGTCTTTTCAATGGGTTGACAATTTGATTTGCTGTGTAAATCTCTTTAACTTGATATAATCTCACATGCTTATTTTTGCCATTATCACTTGCACTTTTGTGAAGCAATCATTTCAAAAACCAATGTCAAATATTTCCCCTGATGCTTTTTCTAGTAGTTTATGTTTTCAGATTTTTACATTTAATTTTGGAGAGCAGAACTCTTTCTCTATCTCTCCATTATTTGAGGACACGGCAAGAATGCATTTATCTGCAAGCCAGTAAAAGGACTGTTGCCAGAAAGTTGAATTTGGACTTCTCATTCTCTTGTCAGTAGATGCTAAGAATAACTGTGAGGAATGTAGGTCTATTGTTTAAGCCATTCCACATTTAATTGTAATAGCTCAAGATAGGTCATGATCCTTCCTTGGTTTCATTTTAGCTAACGAGAAAAAATAATTTACAAACACTGTACTTGTATAAAAGAATCACAAAAATCTGCTTTATTTGGGGGAGATTATCTCACCAAGAAATATGAGTTTCAACATTGTGAATCATATAGTTGCATTTAATAAATAAGAATGCTTTGTCCAAGAAATTGTAGAATTCCTTATGTAGATAATAAGCTTTATCACAAAAAATACAAATCCCAAATTAGAACTTTAGAGAATATTTCTAACTTCTCAGGAAAGCTTGTTAGTACATTCAGAACATCTGGAATAATTGGTGTCTCCAGAAAGGGAGATTTTTCCAATAACTATACTTTATAACTATGAGACAGACAATTGTTGAATTATTTCCAAACTAAATCCTTCTTTATTTTACAACTTAAGCCCATTAGGTGTTTTCTTAATCTTCTTTAAAGTTATTAAAGGTAAAAATTTAAAATACATCCTTATCAATTATTAACAATATATTAATTAGTACGTCAACATTATTTTGGTTTTAATATTTTTAAATTAGTCCATATATAGAAAAAATGGGATTGTTTTTAATTATAGAAAATAAATTAAAATCCAATAAAATTATGATGATTACTGTGAGATCTCTGGAGTAATATTAATGATAAAACAAAATATGGAAAATATTGAAAGAAGCAATATATTTATCATTTCCATTTACTTCTATATACATTAACAATATCACCTTCTGTTTCTTAAATATATTAAAGATAGCATTATTATAGTTTAGTGCAAACTGTCTATTCATCCCAAAATTAAACCCATCAAATTTACCTGTTGATCACGCAAAACCAAGATTATTATACAAGCACAGCAATGAACAATGCTGTCTTGATATTTACTAGTATATTAGAAAATAGACTGCTAGTATATTTATAGCCTTTTGGGATCAGACATAGATAAAGGCATACCTTTAAATGTAGATAACTAATTAGAAGTGAGCAAAGTTCCTGACATAAGAATTTGGTATTAGTGGGATTCTTGAAGCAAATTTTGATTAGAAAAATGTGTTTGAATAACAAGTGCTCTGTCTACTTTCAACATATTGCTATGAAAAATCAACTGCCCAATAAAATAAACTATTTTTCTAACAAATTGTTTTGTAGAAATTCACGAAGTGAATTCTTAAGTTATTTCTTACCATGCTTATCATGTTGGGCAAGACTTTCCTAGCACTGGCCATATTGCTTCTTGCACTATTTGTTTTTGAATAGTGAGATGTTTTACTTTAAATCTCAAGATTGTTTGCTTTTTTGGTTTAGGGCTATAGGTTATACGGATAAAATAAATATACATAATTTGTTTATTCTACAGTAGCTTAAATTTGGTGTAATTGTCATATTTAAAATGTGAGAGCCCATGGGATTCTAGTAATACATTTTTAAAGAGAAAGCTGAATTTTGTAAGGAAGTATTATGGTTTCTGAAAGCTTCTGTTTGTTCAGTAAATACTTAGATTATACCTAGTCAAAACAATTGAAAATGAAATTTACACACAATGATCATTCTTTGAAGGATGGTTTAGGCAGCAGCAACTCTAGGAAGTGCTATGGGATCGTCTCTAAATTAATAACAAATTCTTGTTGAAATTTCTGTCCTCCCCTTTGAACAGGCAAGACAAGTTCCAGATTCTAAGGTATCTATACACTTTAAAAATTAAGCTTAATTCTTGTCCTTAACCTCAGCATGTGGCTCACTCTTGTCTATAGAGGTGAAAATCTAGAATTCATTCTCTCATTTGGGCTGAGTTGTACCAATATTTTTCTCCACAAATTCAGACAAGGGAAACAGATATCATTAAAGATTTCTTGTATTTTACTTGTTTAACTCTGGCTAAATTGTGCAAAATATAATTATTAATAAAGTCAAATAAAATCTGTTAATGGTCCAATTCCGTTTCACATAAGTGACAAAGAACTCATAGACCGTAGACCATGGTCTTAAAATATATATGTACATAACCACATTTAAATAACATCTAGTTATATGTGACTTTTTATTTGAGACATTACCGAAGATTTTATAAATGTATATATGTACATATGTATGTATCCATCCATATATATATATATGAATACACAGAGAGAAAGGTTTAGAAGTTTATTTCACGGACTCTAGAATATGTGGCTTATTAAATCTTCACTCAATATGTCTATTCTCTGTAGTTTTGTTTTCCTTCCCTGCCACTAATAATTGTCTACCTTTACTTCTTTTCCCAATTATGATTTTCCCAAGCTTCAGCTGAATGGAGGGATTTGGTTCTGTCCCATGCTTATATACTACATTCATGTTGCTCCTCAGAAATATCACCTCAATACCAACAGACATTCTGCTTAAGATTTACTACTGTATTTCATGGAGAAAATGTATTGCTCATTTACTACTTTGACACAGTAAAAATCCCTTTTGAATTTCAGCCCCATTGGAATAGGAGTTGGGCAATGAAAAGAATACCATGCTGAGCTCCAATATAATTTATCACTTTTGTCTTCTGGTTTTGAAAAAGAAGCATAGTATGATTTTAATCATGTTATACATAGACCAAGTAAACTAATGAAGTAAATAAAATAAAAATAGACATTTAATCTATAGAAGCAAATCTGTGATTATCAAAAGGGAAGTGGAGGGGGCAATTCAGTTAAAAGGGGTCAGTTATATGGTGAAGAATAAACTGGACCATTAGTAGTAAACTTAATATATTAAGTACAGATATAGATTTATGATGATGCATAACTAAATCTATCTAAATCTGTGATACATGTTCTTACAATAAAATTGAAAAAAGGGAAAAAACTAAAAAAAGCTCAATGGAAGTAAAATAAAAAAACATATTTTGGATTTAAAAATAAAGTGCTTTATTTATGACAAAAAGAAGTTGATTCAAATATAAGTAGGTACTTAGGAGGTTCTCAAAGGGGCATTGCTGTTTTCTTAGGAGTGAAACTAACTCATATTCCATGCCCAGTACAAAGTGCCTGTGTGTTTGTGTGTGATAAAGAGAAAGAAATAGAGAAGAGAGAAGGAAATCATGTTACTAATATAACATAAACTTAAACGATTTACTACAATTACCTATATCCTTTTCTAATATTTTCAAACAACATTTCCTGTCTGGAAGGCAACTATTAATTAAATGACCCTTTTTAAGAGGGTGGTATGTAAATATGGATATAAACAATAGAAATATCAGATCATTTTTCTGAAAAATAAATTGGATAACTGGACCATACAGATTGCTAACTACCCTAAAAACACAACAATATTTATTTGTAGAGATATATGCATCCTTATAAATATTTCAGGATTATTTACTATAGCCAAGAGCTGGAAACAGCATAAGTGCCCATGGACATATGAGTGGATAAAGAAGATATGGGATATATATACACACACAGTGGAATACTTTTTAGATATCAAAAAGATTGAATCCTGACATTTGCAGGAAGGCAGATTTAGCTAAAGGGAAAGAGGAAATCATGTTTTCTTAAATAAGCCAGAAGGAGAAAGAGACATTGTATGATTTCACTCATGAGTACTGAGATACAGCCTCAAGCAAACACAGTAAGTCAGACAAGAGTAGCAAATTATGTTGAGGGAACTAACTGCATGGTGAGGGAAGAACTAGAATGGTGGTGGTAGACAAATGTTGATTTACAATGATGCACTCCAACTCCACAGTGTTATGATTCAACATTCCTTCAATAAAATTAACTAAAAATGGAATCCATGAAGCTAGTTTCAAAAAAAATACCGATGGGCAATATAGAGGGTGGGTCGTACAGTAGAAAAATATATCTGATGCTATAAACCCCTTCTATCACTTATTTTTAAATGTGCACAGTAGAAGATGCATGGTTTACAATACTTTAACTCATTGAAACCTTTGGACACACTGAATGGGTGTCCATCTTGGCATGGAATACAGGCTCATCTGAATCTTTATGGCAATGGTCAATTCATAGAGTAAATTTGCTTCTATTAATATATTTCTACCCTCTCATCCTTAATTCAATCCTTGTTTCCTTTGTGAAGATCTCCTATACAGGGTTGCAAAATGTTATTAGTCAAAAATTACTTCTTGCCCATTTCCTATCTAGTATTTTGTTCAGATGCGTGGTTAATTCAAATTCACTGTAAAAATTTTACATGGTAAACTATAAATCACAGCAATATAGTCCACAAAATAAAATGCTAGCAATATAAAATCTTCAAATTTAATGGGAAAGCTGACTTGATCACTGCAATTTTCTTGCCATTACCAATATCTATACTCCTTCAGAACTAATGATTACTACCTCCTATTGTATTACACAAAAATTTAACATGCAGTATTAAAATCGCTATCTGTATTTTCTCATTTTCTTTTACTTCTCCATTCTAATCAAGGGTGGCATGTTCAGGAGCGTTTTTCCAGAACAGATCTTCGTTATCGCAAGTAGTCTGTTTTATTTTTCTTACAACCATCTTAAGTAACTTCCAGCTTCAATATCTTATCTCATATGTGCTATAATTTAAAATGATCAGAAAAAAGTTAGCACGCAAAAAAAAGTAAAGAATTGCTTTCAGCAAATTCAGGAAACAAACATAACTAACTTCTCCAACCAAATGTGATTACTAGATCATTTCATCACTTCTCCTATCTAGCAGTCTCTTTGTAACAAAAGAACTACTCACAATTAAATGCATAGTTTATATTCAGGATTCAAATTTCTGTTAAAAAGACTGTAGTCAACAACGATGAGGAAGAAGAAATGGAGAAAAGAGGGAAAATGTGTAAGACATAACGATAGAACACAAAAAGAAATGTTCCAGCCCAAATCCACCATGTGTGTTTTTAAAGCTCATTAGGAAGAAATTCCCTATCAAGACGGTAATTATCTTTCTAAAACTTCCATACCTTGGGCAACAACAGCAACACACACACAAAAAAACCACAATTAAGCTAGTTTACTTAGAAGCTAATATGAAACAATCATACCTATTTGGTATTTTTTTCTGATTACAAACTTGCAACAAGAAGATGAATAAGTTGTGGACTTCTAAAGTACAGCATAGTGATTATTGTCAACAATGCTATACTATTTATACTTCAAAGTAGCTAAGTGACTGAAGCTTAATATTTTCACCACAAAGAAGAAATGATAGCTACATGACATGAAAGGGGATTTAGTCAAATGTACAGTGATAAGCATGTTCAAAATATAAATGTAAAAATTCAACATGTTTTTCCCTTAAATTTATATAATAATAAATGTTAATTATGCAAAAAAATCCAGAAATAGCAGAATTAAGCCCCTGAATCACTAGAGCATTAATTAGTAGAATTTATTGTGCACCAGAAAACAGTATATGAACTTGGAGCTCTCAAACTAACAGTGAAATGAAGCTCAGAGGTATATTATTGATGGAAATACCTTATACAGTGAGATTACAGAGAATGTGTCTTAGTCATGATTGACTATAATACTAGAGTTCTGTAGTGACAGAGGGTTGGTTAAAATGGGTTATATTATGTCAATTTTGGTAAAATATTTATTTCATTTATGATTTTCAGACACATTTACAAAAAGCTCTGTACCTAAGTTTTCCTTGTTTTAAACAATAAACTAAATTAATTCTTGCTTTGATGGTTTAATTGGTTTTGTCTGTTCAGGAAATTTCCAAGTCTAGTTTCCATTTTGTTTGATATCTGCCAATTATATCCCAGTAAAAAATAGAAAAAAAAACAATGAGATAGCCAAATCTTGGATTTGTTCTTTTCTATAATGAATTTGTATATTTAGCATGTATTAACTTATCTTCAATATGGTTGTCACTGTGTTCCAGCCATTTGATTTGTAAAACTGAGATCTATAAGTGCTTAAAATCTACATCTAATCACTTCTAGGAATGGCAACTATATTTAAAAGAAAATCTATCTCTATGTAGATACTATACCTGTATATTCTATAGAGAAAGAGCATATATAAGGTATGTATAGAATAGTATACTTTTATCTATAATATGTTTGCATATGTAATATGTTTATATGATATAGTACAAAGTACATGATTTGCCCATTCCAAAGTTGCTCCTCTATGTTTTCTCTATTTCTTTAAGACTTCAAAGAATCCCCAAGTCTTCTTCAACTGACATGGCTTCCTGCTATTATGTCTTCTGTCTCTATCTCTTCTTCCAAAATTATTACATAATCCCAGAAAACCCAGATAGATCTTCTTCTTTTGCCCTAAGTTACCAAAGCTGAAGAACCTTTTGTTAATTCTTAATCTCAATTGTTGCTATTTGTGCTACACACAATACTATTCCATGGCCCCACCCAAAATAGAAATAGCCACTACTTAGTGATCACTCATGAATTTTATTACTTTACTAGATTTAGAATTATTTTGAAGATTTTGAAAAAACTCTACACAGTGACAAAAACAACCAACACTTCTTATGACCTGCTTTTATATAATAGTCATTCCTCTCAGTCTTAAGTTCACATTGCTATCGTTCTGTTTTACTGTTTAGCAATCCTTCTCTAGATAAATGACATGAAGTTGCATTTTTCTAAAAATTTAAGGACTTCTATTTTTATTCTTTAAAGCTTTAATGTACATAGAATATAAATGTGGTCATGATGAAGATAAACATTTTGAAATATTTATATTTATGAGCTAATGTAAAAGATATATAGATGAACCACCTGAATCATCCCTTAATAAAGAACTTGTTGGTACTTGTGGCATCTGAGGTCCTACAACTGTCCAAGAAGCCCCTGGCCAATGACTGAGGAAACCAAGGCAATGTTCTCATTGTGATCTCAAGAAAGTTGTGGTACAAGGACCTTTTTGTTTCTGTTCTACATCAGGCAATCTTTGCTCTTAGACTCCTTTTTTAGTAATATTTATGATGTCAGTAAGGTCTAGAAGAATATATATAGGTTATTTTTTAAAGACGGCACATGCTCCACCTTGACAAGTCTTTATTATACTTATGGTTGCTCTGGTATAGTCTAATTTCTGTCTAACCTCATGAACTTCTTTTGTGAAAGTGAAGAATTTTCTGGACTCCATGACATTGGCTGCTTCTTTTCTCAAACTTTGAATCTTAGTACATGAAATTTTTCCCTGTTTTCTAGACGTGTTGAAAATACGAAATGAAGAGACATGAAGACAAAAGTAGGCAAGTCAGACGATTAAACAGTTTTTGTATTCAAGGTCTTTGTTGTTTTCATTGTTAATATATTCAAAATTCTGCAGGGGATTTCAATAGGTCAAAATGGACCAATATGATATCTGAAACAAATAATAAAGAAATAGATAAGAATAATTTTACTAAATTTAAAAAATGTCTCTCTTTTTCAGATAGCATAAATCTGTACCACAAAACCAATGTTTCTTGTTGTGTTTCATTCAATAGTTCCAGGCAACAATACAGTATATTTTGCTAAAAAATGCCCTGTAAAGTTGAAAATCCTATTGTATAATTTAAGTGTCTATGAAAAAGAGTGATCTGAGTCGGGCAGTTTAATTTATACTGGAAAGATCACAAAGTAGGGCTAGAATCATAATATGACAGTGAGGCCACAGTTAGTGGTAAAGCCACAGTGAAGAGATACATAACCTTTATGTGAGACTGGGCTTATGTAAGGTGCCTTCACTGCAAGATCTGTAAAATGATCTGAACTCCAAGTGAGAACCTCCTATTCTGTAGTCCCTTTGTAAGTTTTTTTTCAGTGTAAGTTTAGTACAAACTTGAACTTTTATAAAAGATCCTTAGACTTTATTTTCCATGAAGACATGAATTTTGAATCATAAATTTATGAATTTAAAATTACATCCAAAAATTCTTAATACTTCTCCCTTCAAAATATAGTTTTTAATTCCTCTCTTCCTGAGCGTGGGCTAAACATAGGACAGAAAGTTTGTGTGACGGTCTACCTGAACACTCACTTGGACAACTTACTTTAAGAGAATATTGCTGTCATATGTATCAGACCTTCATGAACACTTTAGTAGTATAGAACTGAAACTTCCTAGCAACATTTAACAAAGGCCTTAAACCACCAGTCATATGAATCAACTTTCCTAAGTAATAGGTCTCAGGTTCTAGTCAAGCCTTTAGATGACTTCTGTCCTTGCGGGCGTTTGGACAGCAACCTTTTGAGAGATCCTGAGCTAGGGCTAGCAAGCAAAACCATCCAAATTATTGATACACAGAAAATTAAGGTAATAAATTTGTGGTACTCCCTGGTAGCTCAGCACTTTCTTCTGCCTGCCTACTTGTCTTCATTCCTGCCTTCTTTTTTCTTTTAAATAAATAAATAAGCAAATAATTCTTAAATATATATTCTATTGTTTCAAGCCCTGACATTTTGCATTAATTTGCTATACAACAATATATAGTTCACCAGCTGTTATGTAATAGGGACATTTAGACCTGGCCTATTGGGTTAAAAAAGTTATCCAATTCAGGAAATCAACTGATTAACACAAGAAAATAGTCCTAACAAAAGCTAAGTGGCACCCAAAGCAAATGGACAAAGACTTAACCACTAACTTTACATTATGTATTTTAACCATGTTGTTATGAAATCAATGAACATGTTGGATTACCTATGTGTTCTGTGTAAGGAGTGTATACTATATTAAGGAGATTATCTTCTGGGTTACATTGTTAAGGTACAACATGTGCAGTCTTTAAAGGGGGAATACAAATTGTAAGAGCATGAAAAGAGATATTTCTTTATCTCCTTTAGAAAACCATAATTTCTCTATGGTTTATAAGATAGAGTGCTGCTTAGGAAGATATTGAGAAAAGACTCTTCATAGTTGTACTTTGGATAAAAGTGGGTTTATTAGAAAGGTCTCTTGCACTATTTGCTGTTTTCAACAAGGTAACATGTGAAAGGAAGAGATATTGGTTGATATACAGTTTGTATACAATTATATCACAAAAAGTATAGTTGAATCCCATCAGAGATCAATCCCATCCTAAGTAATGGAAGTTCGAGCATCTTAAAGAATTTCATGAATTTAGTTTTAGCTACTTATTTCATTTTTCACCTTCTTGAAGATAAATAATAATGGTAGTGAAGTTTCTAAATAATTGTAAACATTAAAAAGCTGTTTAATGAAAGTATCAGTAAAGTATAGATCATCACTGGGAAGTTGGAATACTCATAATTGAGAACACTCAAATATTTCTGTTTTCTTAGACCAGAGATAACACACTCTGATAAGGCAAAGTTTCAGTTAATTCTGCAGTTAAGTAAGCAGTGGGTGGCTCATTCCAAATGTGTTATAGAGATGGGCATAGAGTATTAAATTTACTTGGAGATAAGAATCCTGAAGGATCCTGTCAATGTACAATATTTTTGCTTTTATTATGATTATACTGGCCACAAGTGAATTATCCACCAGAAACTTGACCAGAAATGTGTGCACTTTCCCTATAAAATATTAAGTACACTTCATTATTCCTTGATGTAGAGAATAATTTCAATCATCTTTATTTCTTACAAGGTTTCCTTTGAGGTCATTCTTCTGTGTGATTTGCAGTCAGATTTTCCTCATCTTTTTTGCTCTGCTTCTAGAGCCAATAACTGTTATTCCATAATGGTTTCTTCGCACTTCTCCAAAGATTTGGATTTTGAATATTATTATTGATTCAAGGATCTTAGTAAAGTCTATCTGTATGAGATAATTGGTAGTTAGTGTACATATCTTTAGCCTCTTTCTATATGTCTTGTACCACTAAAATATTCACATTCTAATAAGATATTAAGGGTTCTTTAATCTCTTTAAAATTTTTAAATTGAAGTGCATTTTAGGGTCAAGAATACACAAGTTTTCTGAGCATTCTAAAATCATAGTCATGCTGGTATTATAAGTATTCATTTACTTACCTCGTGCTTATTGACAAACTCTGGTGACTGCATTGAGTGTTACCATCCAGGTTGATTTTGCTTCTGACAAAGGTTATTATTCTAGTGAGACAAGTTAAGATCTGTAAAGGTGGTTCTAGCTTATTAATTCTGAATTTGTATTAAGATACAAACCATCAACAAACAATAACAAGTGTGAAACTTCAACAAAGATCTTTGAAAGTTTGGGTCATGGCCATTTCTGTAGCAGAAACTAAGGCATATTGAAAAGACTTTCTCCCTTTTCTAATATTGTAAGGGCAATAAGAGATTTTTAACATTTTATAATGTCATATGAAAATGTGCTTGGGAAAAAGTAATCGAGTTTCAAAAGTGGTAAGCTTACTTGGTAAATTTTTGTATATCTGTATTCAACAGAATTTTCACAGTAGGGACCATTCAGTTTAAGGGAGAATTATAAACCAAGTTCTAGGTCTCAACTAATTAAAATTAAGTGATTATTTCCTTAATATAAAGAAGACAGCATTGGCATTAGGTGAAGAGAAAGACTATAACTAACCCAGAATATCTGATTATTCTGAGGTCCTGTAACCAAATTATAATGGCTGTCTCTTTTCTCTAGTATAAACAGATAAAAAGGCTTCTAGTAATAAATGCGAGTGGTTACTGAAGAGGTAATTTAAAATCACAAATTGTTCACATTTATGTTCAACAGACTATTACTAACCAATGACTTCATTAAATCATATAAAGGTATGATTTCAGAAGATTGAGATATCTATTTATATTAGATGCCAAAAGATATAGAAAAACATTTAATATTTCTGAATGACTCACCTGAGGAATTTCCTAATGACTTTGAGTTTGTCAGAAGAAAGTAATTTATCTAATTGAAATAAATGAAATCTTAGATCATCCACGTCTGGGGGCAAATTCAACTCTAGAAAAAATGATCTTTTGTTTTATTAAGCCAAGTAACAAGCAGAGAGAATTAATTTTGGAATTCATTGCATCTTTAGGACATTGCAAAAAGTAATTGAATTCACTATATTGGAAAAGAGAAACATTATCATGAAATCTGAATTCCTTAAGTACTAGATAAATGTGATAATTAAGAGAGTGTCAGTAAAATTCTAAGGTAAGTTGTTTTTGTCTAACTACCTTGTTGATTTTCTGGGGAGAAGTACACAGATAATGACAATGAGTCTAGGACACTAAAGAAACAGAACACACCTCGGTAACTGGAAATGATACAGGCACTACTGCTCTGACCATAGCATATCATTTGTGTTTAGAAGTATGGGATAGGGGAATTATTATTTTATTTGTGATCCTGAAGTTTCTAATAATTATACATCCCTGCCTAGTGGTTTTCTTGCCTGTTTTTTAAATTTATTATCAAGGCCAATGAAGGTATGATTAGTATCTTTTATACTAGGCTTTTACATATTGGCGTTAATTATACTTCCAGTTTCAGATCATAATACATACTTTGAATCTAGTTATGGATGAGTTAATCAGAACATGATAAAAATCCTGATCAAATTCCACAAATTCTATATATGTAGGGATACATTAGTAATAGTTTAGTTAAACAGACCATACATTTCCAAAAGGGAAGTTGATTTTCCTTGGCCCAGTCTGTTGAATAGAGCCCAAAGTTCCATCCTGCTTTTGTCTCAAGAAAATGTTTAGTCTAAATCTAGTTCCTCCTGTAGATATTTAACTTTGGTTTATTTTGGACAAACGATGCTAATAAAACAATGTCCCAATTAATTATGACAAGGTTTTGATAAGTGGGTTCATGGAACACTCTAAGGGAGATGACTTCAGGAAATTACATAATCTGAAAGTATTTTTATTTTGCATAGTGATTTAACAACCAGATTAACTTCATACAATCCTGATTTCTATAGTCTAAAAGTTAATTTCAATTTAACAACATGATGCCACTATCTTCAGAATGGGGGAGTAATGTGCACTGTTATTTCCCAGTAGACAGTGAAATTCATTGTGGCATACTCTCTGTTAAGTTGGTGGGTCACAGTGAGGAAGATGCAATCCTGAAGGGTGAGATTTATAGGATGAAACATCACAGTCATCAATATTATAATTATTTGCTACATCAACAGTTTGTGAAGATATTTGATGGTACAAGGGTTTAAGTAAATATTGTAATATAAGTAAAACAAATGAACTGACAAAACACAACAAAATTCACAGGACTTACAGCATAGTTACCAGAAGAACAGAAAAGGAGAGGGAAAAGCACACTGCTGTTTGTGGTAGTAAAGAACTCTGGTAGTGGATGTGACAGAAAGTACACATAGACTGAGGAGCTAATTTATTATCCTAATTATCATGTACCAACATAAATAAAAGACATAGTAAAACAATTTAAAAGAAGTTGAGATGGAAAAAAACCAAAAGACCATTCAAAAATACTGCAAAATGAAATTTAGCTGGAAGTTTACACTTGTATACTTTAATATTTTGTTGTAATTCTCCTTCTGAGTTTAAGAGAAAATGGAAAGACTGAGCATTTGATACTTTTATTAGAAATTTTCATTGTTCTCCAACTTATTTTTTTGTATTTCTTTTTTAGCCAATGCAGAACAATTATTTTTACAAATTCATTTTACCTTTGCAATATTGACAGAAGTTTCCTCCAGTGATAATTTTCTCCTATGTGGGAACATGTGTTTGTTTGATCTATAAAAAATCATTAATTTATTTAGAACCTGACTTGATTTATTCTATTATGTATTCAAAATCTTTAGCAAAATGTAATGTTTCCAGCAAGGGGATTTTCTCATTGAGGTGTTTGCTGGCTTATGTTAAATGTTTCCCTAATGCTTGGTTAAGTCCATTCACAGAAAGCGAGAAGCAGGGTTATATCAGAGTCAAAGACTACTTTTCAATTTTATCTACCAACTTGAGAATTTTTCTCTGAGGTCTAAAATGGATCATATCCCATTTTTGCTCAGAGAATTAGATTAGGGTTTGATCTAATTTCAAGGACTTAATTTTTTTGTCCAAAAACCATAGTCTAAACACTGCTTGTATCTCATGAGTTTGCAGCTTCAGACCTGTAGTTTTCTCTCTGTCTTCCCTATCAACCTTTGATTCTTTTTTCTTTAAATGTTAGTATGAGTTTAATGTTAATATGAGTTTCCTAACAGGAGATGAACAAACATAAAGTTTTCATAGCCCTGGGTTATATGTCTTTAAGAATATTTTATATTATTATGTTTAGTATTCTCCCCTGCCTTGGCTTTGGATAGTTAACAATGGCTTTCAGTGTAGCCTTGAAAGCAGGATTAAAATCAAGTACATTTCCTGACTTTGAATGGATTTAGTTTAAAGTAGCGTTTGACTTTTCAGGATTTCAGGCTTACCACAATGACAGGAAAGAAGATCAGAGGGAAGGAGGAGAGGTTCACTCATGTATATTATGAGAGGAAAAAGGAAAAGTAGAACCACAAAAACAGCTTTGTTCAAATTTTTTTTGGCGATCCAAAGAGATATTTTTTTATTTCTCCATATTATCTATGTGAATTTTAAAAAATGAATTAAGGAGTGATTTGGGGATGAGGCTCAAAAGATATAAACTTACAGTTATAGAACAAACATGACAAATAATATGTATGGAACATCATGATGACTATAGTTATTATGCATGTGTAAAACATTTTCATCACACAAATGCTCTGTTGGATAACCCTGATCTATAATGCATATCTGTTAGTATTACTGCAATTGCTTGGTTTTGATTATTTGGAAATCCATATACCTTGATTCAATTATTGCTAAGTCAAGAAGCTGACTGTGAGTAATAAAGTTATATTCATAAAATGTTCCAGGCAAAAGAGACCGGCCTTAGGATGACGCTTTCTTGAACATGCTCAGGTAGGTCTTATGCACACTGAGTATGATCCGATTTAATTATTTCTTACAGAAACAGAGAAAGAAGCTCATTTGATGCTATAAAAATCAGATTCTTTAATAATGTCACTGTTTCATTTTTTCCAGTTCAAAGCTGGTGTATTATGGTCTAATCCATTATGACTGGCGTCTTTATTATAAGAAGAGGAAGAGAGACCCAGAACATGTGTACAAAGAGAAAAGGTCATGTGAGTACATAAGAAGATTGCTATCTGCAAGCCAAGGATAGAGGCCTTAGGAGAAAGTAAACCTGCTGATATCTTGAACTTGGACTTATAGCTTTCAAATTATGAGAATTTATTTTGAATTGTTTGAATCACCCAATCTATATCTTTTGTCATTGGAGTTCTAGAAAATAAATATAGCATCTGTCATCCTCCTTGGGAGAAGGCAGGCGCTGGGGGTTTTCACTTATTCTATGCAAGTTCAAGTATGCATTTGAAATATTAAAAATCTCTTTGGAAATGATCAAAAGAGACTGAGATTTTTCAGTGCAGCACTGAATATAACTGATGTTCAAGGGAATTGCTGTTCATTTGACTTTTTATTTACTATTGATTATCTATTTTACAATTACCTAAGGGCAGAGGTCAACCTGTGAAAGTCGTATTACAAGGCAAATTGCTCGTCTAAGACCAATACAAATGATTGCTATCCTGTTAAAAGAATGTCTCAAAGGTTATCTTTTATTGTGCTCAAAATATTTATCATTTTGTATCTCATTAGGAAGATTTACCCACCATATATTCTTTTAAAGAAGATTCCTATGGGAATATATAAGCCTCTGCTCACATGTGCTTTTGAATCTGTTTTGTTCTCTTATTGTTTCTCTCATTGAAGAAGTACTTAATAAAGCTTTGACATGCAATAATTTTACATGTGTTAGAGTACCAACTTTTTCATTTTCCTAATATTATGCTTTAAACATTATGTGATTTTTCCATCAAGATTCCAATGTTGATGAATCAGTCAGGGATAATTAGTATGCTGCCCAACAAGAATAAGAACACCTCCTGTGCTGTTGAATCAGGGACGTCTATCCTTGGATTCTTGAGTAATTCCTGAGACAGACTGATATTTCCATATCTTAAGGTTTTATTGGTTTGCTGTTCTTGGTGAGTTTTATTCTAGTTGTGTTTTGCTTTGACATTTTCTCCACTGGTGGCAGCAAGGATTTGAAATTTGGTTTTGTGATTTTATCATTTGATCATCTCTGTTTGTAAAATGGAAGCCTATCCCCCCTTGTGTAACGGAATAAAGAGAACAGGTTTTGTTGTATTTGATTGGTGTGATTTTTATTGTTTATATTACATCATGTACATTGTAATGACCTGAAATCAATTAAAACATGTAAAACTCACTAGAAAGAACAGACTTTGAGAATTGAAACATCTTGTCAGACTGTTACTTCTTTCTTCTAAAATACTGCACTATATCAAACCAGTAGTCTTTCTTCTTTGATTAGTGCCCAAAAGCTCTAATAAAGTTATAAGCTAGAAACTGGATCTTTTGAAAAGCATAGTCAAGACTTTGGATAACTGATAATTCAAAAAATAGCTTGGGTCTAAACATATGTGCTGATTTCTTTTTGAAAAGTATCAAATTGTACTTAGATTGTACTGTAAACTAAATCTTGATTCCTGTGTCCTTTGCCATATATCTAATTTTAGCAACACTGTTGGTGTTCTTTTTAATAGTACATTTGCTGATGAATAAATGAGGAAGTGATTATCTTTCTTTTTATCTTTAATTGACAAATTAACAAACTATGCTGACCTAAACTGAAATTAAACTATTTGAAAATATTATGACTCTCACAGACCACTCAAAGTTCAAGAATAAATATTTTTACTGAAACTTTTTCATTTTTATGGAATGTGTTTATTCATAGTGGTTCAGTTAGAATATGTCCTCTTTGTTTTATAACATATAATTGGATAATAAATTGTATAACCAAAGGCATAAATGTCATATTTGAGAATGCCACTTATGTGATCAGGTATAGTAAATTCATCATTAAATATCAAGTGTTATATTTTATATGTGAAACATGTGCCAATAAAGCCCTCAGAGAAAATTGTCATGTTACCTGTTTTACATCTTATGTAGCCCAGTCACATGGTAAAGAAGATAACTTCCTTGCAGATTACGAAATTTGGCAAATTTGGGGGACCTGAAAAGAAGCGGAAGTATATTTTGTGGACTTGGTTGCCTATCTTCATATTGAAGAAAAATTAATCTTTTGAAAATAATCCTAAATGTCTTATAAAAATCCCAGACACATTCGTTTTATGGTCTACTATTTGCTTAATACTAAATTGTTCTACATTTTCTAATGAATTGAAAGAGATACATGGTAATTAACCCTTTCAGAGTCTACATAAATGAATGCAGGACAGTTATATAATTAGTCTATCCTTTTATGATACATAATAATTTTAAGATTTATTTTTCATTACAGGGTTAACATCATTAACAAAAATGATCTAAAACATTGGAATTGGCCAAAGGGAATACTGCATGATTTTCTGCTGTAGTTTGAGGCATGGCAGAATTTATCTGATTTTTAGAGGTGTGCATAGTATTTAGTATTCTACTTATTACTGATTAAAATTGTTTACAATTCTCTAAGGGCAATGGTTAACTTATAGAAAATCAAAAGCAATAACATAATAAATTATTTTCAGAAAGCATAGTAGTATCTATTGAGGAAAATAGACAACCCCATGGCAATAACTTACTGTCATAAGATATTTCAAGATATTTTGTACATAAAGCTGGTAATATTTAAAAATAAATATTTCCTGTTGTAATATACATTCTTTGAACCATTATCATTTTACTGTATCTTCCAATCTGTTAATCAATTGTTGATGCTTGTTAATTTTATATACTTACAAGGATTTTAACTTTAGAAATAATATTTCAATAGAAAAGATATTGTCTTATTCAGTATTTGGGGGTGTTTTAAAGAAATAATTTTCTTACTATCAATCTTTGATATTTCCATGAATAGAAACTTTTCTTCTAACTTTAGACTCAATTGACTTTTTTATACAGTATATGAATGGTATTGAAAGAAGCATACATTTCCAAACCTCTTAAAGTTTGGAGTTCCTTCAGAAGTACTTTTCTTAGAGACTTGGAGAGTAGAGGCATTATGAGGACTGTGAAACACTAAATCATTGTCTTGATTTTCAGAGGTTCTTGACGGGATGAGAGACCAGAAATTTTCTAGGGACTTAACAGATCTCTGATCAAGCTTACAGAACCTAAGGAAATTTTCTAAAGTTTCTTATTCCAAATGTGTTCCCATATAACCTCATGGATTCCATAAACTGATGACAATATCATTCCTTCCACAAATGTATTTTTTTGTTCCCCTTGGGATAAAGGCTGCTCCTTTGAACAGTGTGCTTCTAAGTTCAGAATTCAACTACAGCTGTCTTTCCCAGAGGCTCTAAAACAGCAGTTAGCAGCTCCAAATGCACATCAGAATATTATGCTCTTAAAAACAAAAAAAATCCCTAAATATAGTCTTACTCAGAACTGCTAAGTCAAGACCCATGGGATATAGCTTCTAAACATCTTCTATAAAAATAAATTTCCTAAGATAATTCTGATTCTTGAAATGTATAAATTAATTGATTTATTCCAGTTTCCCCAAATGTGATGAAACAAATTAAATCACTTTCAGTACATTTTTATAAAAATACAATTTTTATGCTTTAAATACAAATCATTCAAATGGTATAAAATGAACATTTATGGAAGCACTGATCTAGTTTATTCATTTTAGGGGGAAAGAACAATTAAACAAATAGATCTTGCAATTAATTATGTAACTGTTTCTCTCAAACTTACCTTGTTCTTAAATCACAAATCTGCCAATAAATATCTCAGGTCAAAAGATAACATACACTCTTTTATCAGAAATTGAGGTCTTCTTTACTCCTAGCTTCTTTGCATTCTTTTTCAAATTAAAAAAAATACCCAATAAACTTACAGGTCAAATACACTGTAAATTATTTGCCTCTTAATTTCTCTCAAAAAAAGTGGGGAGCCAAGGCATTGCTTTACAGTCTTACTCTAGAGGTCTAATGAGAGAGCAAATTTTAGTGACCTTCAGATAAGAGCTCTCTCTCATTCGAGTTGCTGATAGTATTAGGAGTCAATCATCTTAAGATTTTTTTTATTCTGCAAAGTCCAACGCTCCCCACATTTCTTAGTATCACTGAGATATTTGATATTTGTTTTAATCTTTGGTGAAGACAAATTTGAGATCTTTTGTGCAGACTAGAAAACTTCCTTTAATATACTACTCTCATCAGAAGAGGGCAAATAGGAGATAAATATTTACCATAAAGTAAAAGCACTATATTTTCCCAATCAGAGTAGTTGAGTAGAAAAGAACAAGTATAAAATGCTTTTGAAAAAGAGAATTTTACACCAAATTAGAGGCCTAAGAGAATAAAAACCAAACAAAATCAGTTCTCCTTTTCTTGTTATTTGCAAGCATTATATTGCAAATTGATTATCAACTCTCCCTGAATACCATGAATATTTTCTTATGCTTTTATTAGTCCATTTCATTGAATATGATAGCTATTTAGTCAGTTACATGGTTATGATTTGAATAATAATTGCAATTAATTACTGATATGTAGAATAAAAAATGAGAGGTGACTGAATTTAGAGGAGTTATTTTCTTTATTCAATAATTACATAAATTTACAAAGAAATCTAGATCTACTGAAAGATAAAACTTTAAAACTTGGAAAAGTTGATACAGAATTTTGATTTTCTGTGTTTTTCTTTGTGTCTGTGTGTCTCTGTTTGGTTAATATATTTGCTTGATGATTAGGCACCTTTTTATGAGCCTATCTGTCATTTATATATCTTCCTTTAAAAAACATCTACTTGGGTTCTTTATCCATTTTAATTAGATTATTTATAAAACTTCTAGAAGAACATATAGGTGTGAAATCTCTTTGACTTGGTTTTGGCAATGATATTTTTAAGTCAAAAGTAGAGGCAATTAAAGCAAAAATAAACAGGTGGGACTAAACCAAACTACAAAGCTTCTGCAGAACGTAGGATTCATTAAAGATATAAAAAGACAACTTATGGAACAGGAAAATATTTTCAAATCACATGCTTAGTAAGGGGTTAATAACAAAAATATATTATGAGCACATACAATAGCAAAATTATTCTAATTAAAAATTTGGCAAAGAACCTGAATCATAATCGTCAGGTAACTGTAAATCAAAACATCTATGAAATATTACCTCACACCTGTTAAATGGTTATTATCAAAAATATAACAGCTAGCAAGTGCTAATAAAGATGTGGAAAAAGGAGAATCTTTGTGCACTATTGGTGGGATATAAACTTGTACAGTCACTATGAAAACAGTGTGGAGTTTCCTTAGAAGTTAAAAAAGAACTATCACATGCTTCAATAATATTACTTCTGGGATAATGAAACACAATCATTATCTCAAAAGAGATATGTGTACTTTCATGTCGATTGAATAATTTTTCATAATACCTAAGGTACAGGAACAGTTTTCATGTCTTCAGTTGTAAGATAAATGGATAAAAATGTGATGTTAATTATAAGTTGCATCAACATATTTCATGTTCCTCTAACAAAGAAAGAATACTACCAACGTTTAAGATGACACTGACTGTTTAGTGTGTCACAATTTCAGAAACAATATGAAAAAGCATGTACTTTAAAATCAGTGAATATTGGTGGAATACATTATACTCGAACAAAGGCTACGAAAAGTAATTTCTAGAGAAGGAAAGTATGTGTGATTGGCACTCTCAATGCTACCTTTTTGGCTTCATCTTTTATTAGTACTACTCTTACTACCTAGCTGCTTTTTATAACAATTTAGAAAATTTCTTCAATTGATAAAACATAATCATAAATGTATTCAGTTCTCATATTTTTGTATATTACCCAATAATTATTTGTTCGATTAATATTACAAAGATTACATTGCAGTGCACTGGAAAATGGATGATTTTTCATTAAATAATGTTGGGTCAATTAAATGCATATATGTATGTATTTGTCTCTCAGATATAATGTCTTCCTTTATCCTAACTTCCAACAAATAGAACTATTAAATTTAGGTATATTACAGAGCTAAATGTATAGAAAATATTTTAGAAGAAAATGTAGAAAATGATACTAAGATAAGCAATTTTAAAAAGTGAACAAAATGTACTTATAAAATATACTAAAAACCTATAGAAAATGTTATTAAAATTGAAAAAAAATATTTATAATGCCAGTAAGATAATAAATTGCTAGATTTGACCTCATCTTGGCAGAAAATGCAAGTCATTCCTTTTTTCCTTATCCCATAACCTGTATTCAGTTCACATTAAAAATATATTAATGCATAAATTTATTTTGGCACATTATCTTTGTCATAAGGAATCTACCAAATTATATTGTGTGAGTTCATTCTGTTTCACAATTGTCATTGAAAAGTTGATATAGAGTTTTGTAGTGGAGGAGTAATACTCATTAATAAGAAAGTCAGACAAACCTGACAAAGCAGAAGAGGTTTCCAATTCATAAGGTAAAGGAAATGTTTCTTTTAGATCTGTTACAAGGATTAGATGCCATATACCTGAATACTGAGATCTGTTTGAGATTTCGGCCTAGGTTTAGGAATATCTCTGCACTTAAAGTGGGTAAAGCAATATACAGAGAGGAAAATGATAAATAAAGTACTATGTAAGAAAAATACAAAATATATCAACATGATATATCAAAGACCCAAAGTTACCTGAGGAAGTATTTAATAGAATTGAGAGTTTTGATTTTCTCTTTTCATTTTTGGTGTATGAATCAAGGATATATTTTAATGCATCCTTTTATGATCAGTTAGTTTAGCTATAATGTCCTTGATTGAATAGACAGCACAATATTCTTAAAACCATTTTAGGAAAAGCATGTCATTTGAGAGAACGTTCAAGGAAAGCTAACAAAAACATGAAAATCATTCTACAATTAAATATTGACATAAAAATTGATAAGATTAACTGCAGATGATGTTTTATGTAGTAAATTGTCTTTGTAATAAATGGAAATAAAAGCTCGAGATTGATTCTATTTCTACAAGGTAATGGTTACATAAAGGGAATGATTTTAAAACATTTAAAATTTAAAGTGCTCATATTGAATTGGTAGGTGCAGTGTATCATTATAATCGCTAGAGGGAAACCTGAGAGGGATTTAGGAGAAAGAAAGTTTATTGTTATGGTGGTAGGTTGAATAAGGGATCTTGTGTGAGTAAATTTTCTTAACAGCATGTTTACTTCAGAGGGAAAATGAAGCATAGACCGTCAGAAAAAGCCATATTGTCAAGCTATATTGAAATAATTGTTTCCCAGCAAGGAACAAGATCTGTCAGAGGTCCATGTTCAGACTCAAATGTTCTATTATCATATGCTTTAATAAGATGCATGGTATTCTATCAAATAGTTATAAGACAAAAATATCAATTAAAATGTATGTTTCAAGGCAGACATGACGTGATGAATTAATGATTTTTTAAAACTAAACCAACAAATAAACATCAGCAAAAATAGCTATTAGCTGAATGTCAATTTTCAATCCCAGGTCTAAGACATAATGAAAATAAGGTTGCTAAAAAGTAATCTCTTTCCTCCAAATAACCTTATAATAATATACTAAAAAGTTATAAAAATAATCATGAACTTTCTAAATTTGATTAACAGATCAATCTAGCATAAAGCACATGCAGAAATGATAGTGAAAAGCTAAGATTTTACTACAATTAGAAATTTTGTAGTATTAATACCTTTATGTTGCTTGTTTCTTCGTTTCACATATGACAAACCAACAAGTAGTGTATTAACCTGATACATGCTTTAAAGAAATGTGTGTCCGCTCTGTCCATAAATATTTTAGTGTAATTGGAGAATAGCTTAAAGATTTAAAAATAATTATATGGATTAAAAGATGTCTGGGATTCCTGTGAATTAATTATATTTATCTTCTTAGGTGATTCTTTACCAATTTTTTTCTCTCTCAATGAAGTTCCATACAATTTATTCACTTATATTACTTAGAAATATGCAAATTAATAAAAACTCCATCTTCATTTATATGGGTAGTCTATCACTAACTACAGTGAATTCTATTTATGTAGTACTCATCAAATCCATTTATTCTCTTTTGGTCTACATTACAATCCTAATAAAAAACCACCATCATCTCACTTGGATTAATCTAGTAGCCTCTAACTGAACTACTGCATGCCTTCCTTCCGAAATAAAATGTTCTTGATGCAGCCAGAGTGATCATTTCAAATTGCAGGTAATACGTGCTTTTCCCTGGTTAATAATCCTTAAAAATAGTTTATTCTTGTAAGATTAAGACCCATCATCAGACTCCAAAAACTGGATTATTTATCTCTATCCTCACTCTGTACCATGCTCTTCTACTTGTCCTATAATTACCCTGAACTTTGAGTGTCTCACATCTTCTCTTCTCTCACTCTTCAGCTCATCTCGTTCTTTCCTTTTCTTCTATTCATATTCATCATTCACTCATTTCTCAAATTCACCTTTAATTCCTGAAAGATATGCTTTCTGATCTCCTTGACACAGGCAATTCACTCTTTTATAATTCTTATAAGTGCTATGCTTATTCTTCATTACATCAAAAGAGTTAAGTTTTAGGACTTCATTTGCATCCCTGCTTTGGGCTGTAATCTCAGGTGATTTTTTCATTTTATCCATATCAAGCTAATAATTACTGAACAAATAAACAAAGTCATGAATGCATAACTAAATTATTTTAAAAATAAATTATATAAAGCATCAGTATCAGTTTCCAGATTCAGTAGAGAAAGATACATAGACAAAATATTGAAGAGAAAACTAAGTGGGAATGGTCTAATTGGAAAGAAAGTGTATCTTGTTGTGCCCTGATGGCTCAGGAAATAAGATGGCTGCTGGGGTGTAGTTCATGGGAAAAAGTCCCAAAATCTGAGTTTGTGACCCAGGGAGAGGGGGAACAATCAAAGATAGTACAAACCAAACAACAAATACGTAAAAGAAAATAAAATGTACCTCAATCCTAATGATGTTGCTTTTGTTGAAATAATAAATCACAAAGTTTGAGTGGTTAAATATTAATATTCTCCCACTCAGACTTTTGGGTTGATTGGCTAGGATTCTGCTTCACATAGTTTTCCATTGAGAATACAAATTGACAGAAAAGCCACTGTCTGGGATATTCCTTGTTGCCATGACAAATTAAAATGAGTGTGTCAAATCAAGCACTAACTTTTAATAAAGTCTTTACTCCTAAGTGACATACAGCACTTTTTTCATACTTCACTGTCCAAAGCAAGTCACATCATTAGTGGAGGAGGGAATTGGAATTTTAACATAAAGAAGTGGGGACCCAGGGAAATAATTTAGCATTAAAAACAGGAAATATTTGCACACAAGAAATAAATGAGAGAAAATAATTTTAGAATCCAAGTTTTCAGGAAGAACATTTTCTGATCTATTAGGTGGCTCTATGAATAACATTATTAAAAAAGGAATAAATATGAAATAACAAGTAGGAAATACTTTAATAGCTCTATAAAACAGTTCTTACCTATGTTATACTGCTATTATGTATATTAATAATAAAAAATAATGAGCATTATAATTACTATTCTAATTATGATGTAGAAGCCAGCAGTATGAATTTATCAATAAACTTTCATTGAGAACCAAATTATTTTGTAGAGTGACAGACATTAAATTACAGACATAAATACATAAGTAATATCGATATTGATGCTAAAGATGTAATCAAAAATAATAAGTAGAAGAAATGTGGAGGGAGTAGGGTAATGTAAGTTTGTAGTATTTAATAGTAACAAGACAGTCCCTATTGGAAAAGTAACCCATGAGCAGAGATTATGGAGGTCAGATAGTAAATCATGTGCTTATTTGGTGAAAAGTGTTCCAGGTAAACAGAGGAACCAGTATAAATATTCTACAGTGCAATCATGCTTGAATGTCAAAGGAAAGCAAGGAGCCAAGTGTGATTAAAACCAGGAAAGAGATGATACAAGAGGAAGCAGTTGGAATAGGTAACACCATTAGGGCTTTGAAGACCATTATAAAGTTGTGCTAATTCATTGAAAGGTGGTAATTCATAGAACATAACCGTGACATGACCTGACATATCTTAACAGGACCACTTTGTTTTGTCAAGAATCTGGAAAATCAGTGGTTATTCCAATAGTCCAGACAAGAGAGAGTAATCATTCAAATATTGTGGTACCAGTGAAGTACTAAGAAACCTGATTGTATGTAGGCTGAATGTGCAGCTAAGTATATTTACTAATGAATTAAACACTGGTAGAGGGAGAAAATGGGAGTCAAAAGGGATTCCAAGATTTAGGCCTGAGAAGTAAGAAAATGAGATTCCATCCACTGAAATTGGAATACTAAACATATAATGGAGGTTTGGAGTAGAAGTAAAGAATCGAGTTTGAAATACAATGATTTTGAATATACAGTTTGTATCAATTCACGAGGTTTATTTTATCTTATTTTTCTATTAGGGCTACAATCCTTGTCACTACTATCATAATTAAATCCCTAATTGCCATAGAAATCAGTAGATTTTTTTGGACCTGACTCCACTGTCAACAATTTCTCACTCCCTCATTTAGGGAAAACATACACATTTAACTTTCTATAAAACTGCTTTTATTTTTTTGTTTCATAACTTTTTCAATTGGTCACCATCTACCATCTCTCCATGCTGTAAAATTTTAATTCAGCATACTCCAATAGAAATCCTGTGTCTTCAAATTTACTCATTTTGTAGTTTTTCTCTCAATGATGGGTTCATTTTATTATCCATCCACTTAGAATAACAGAACGCATTTCTGACTCTTTCTGTCTCACATCTTATGTTCATTCCCCATATTTAAACTTTCCTACAATCTATCCCCAGGGTGTGATAGCTAAATCTCCACCTCTCCAAATTCCTGCTCATTCAAGATTTTTACCTTTTATTTAGGAGGAAAACTTATTATGAAAACATATTTTTATCTTCATATTATATATATTATTCAACCTACACAAAACATTTATTATCTTTATTTTATAGATAAATGTGTGTATATATGCATACATTATTTAGTGCAGTTTGTAAAACATTTATCTACCCAGTCTCCTAGGATCATGTTACATTTTAGCTATATGAATCTCCTCAAATACGATTTTTTTTGAGTCTTCACACTTTGGTAGAACTATTCTTTTGTTCCTTGAAACCCACTGAATACATTTCATTCAAAGAAAAGCTCTTAATTATAATTAGTTTTAAAAAAGAATTATCGCTTACTCTGTCTTTTAAGAACATGTAATATTTAATTTATCATTAATTTTTACTATACTTGATCATCTGGAAGGAAATATCTACTTTTTTCTTCCATTGAATTCTTACTATTTAGCACAGTGCTTGACTCATAGTAGGATCACTGAATACATGTCTTCATACTGAACAATGGTGAAATATATTAAATGTATGAGTGAGTAAATGCATGCGACTGTTAAATACATATGAGATGTTTCTTAACAGATATGTGTCTTTAGAAGAGGTCCATTAATTCACATTTCCAATGACTAAAAGGATTAATTCATCAATAATTCAGCTTATTTAGGTGAGTTTGCAAGGGATTATCTTACTATTTTCTCTTATGCTTTTTTTTCCAAGTCAATAAAACCATAGCACTCTACTGTCCATAAATAAGTGGGTATAGCTCTGTCATTTAGGAGCTATGCATGGCAACATCATTCTCAGAACCATAATGTTACTGCACATTATTAATGATCATCAGAATTGCCAGATGAACTTTAAAAGTATTACTACACCTAAGAAAATTCTGGTTTTGTTTGTCTATAGATGGTCTTAAGAAACATAATTATAAAAATGGGTATTTGTAATGTGTAGAAAACTTGGAAATCCAGTTACCTATGTACCTGTCCTAATTTTGCACATTGGACCATAAAGGTTTTGACCTTTTGTTGATACCCGTATTATTTATAGTATTGCCATTAATGTCAGAAAACAATTAGAATTCAGCATATTCTATCCTGCAGTTATGTTTAAGCGCTGAATGTTTCCATGCATATGAACGAGGCTAGATTTAAAAAAAAGATTTAAATATTGTTGATAAAATTTTTAGTCCTTGACAAACATCATCTTCAATGACATACTTCCAAACCAATTAGACTTACTATCAAAATAAAAATGATGCAATTAAGCACAAAGGTGAATAAATGACTCCATTCTGTCACCCTACCAGAAGGTAGATACATAATTGAATATGAAGTGTATAATCTTGTGTAACCTTTAAAAGAAGAACCGAGGACTCCACAACAACTGCCTTTAACATAACCACTGGGACAGAAGCCACATTAAGCTCAAAAATTTTTTTTTATACTTTTATCAAGACTTCAGCAAACCAATCCCTAGCCAGTGTATTTTGTTAAAGACATATGACTAAGGTGACTAAGACCCAGTTCTGTTTCAGCATAGTAGAATCAATGACATGTCATTTTGTATTTAACTGAACTTCTTATTGAGATTAATGGAGTACTTTAAGCTTGACTTGTAGTCTGCTTTGCCAAACACCCAAATGACACAATGACACAATTTTCTTTGTTGATTTGTTTATATATGTGTTTGTGTATATAATGCACATGCATATTCTAAATATAATCTCACAATACCTGTGAGACAACTTCCACATTTGGATGTCATGAATCTAACTGTAATGAAGTATATTAATTATAATATGGTTTAAATGAGATATTTTGATGTTTAGAATCTGGTTTTGTATTTGCTACTTTCAGAATTGTCAAATAATTCCTTTCTGATTCAACCAGTCTTACAGAATTACCCTCTTATATTCCTGGACAGAGTATATATAACAGAGAACCTTCATGCTGGTATTAGAATGTGTCTGACAGTTGAAAATGATTCAATTAATAGAATAAAAACAAAATAAGCATTTAAATTGAGCTTAACTCACCAGAGTTGATTTGGTTCAATAAAATTATAATTAAAATCAACAAAAACAAAACTGCATTTTCATACTTGCTTTTTATCCTTTTCTTTTTTTCGAAATCAGTATCAAAATAATGGCATATTAACAGTTAAAATATTTCTACCTTGGCAGTAGTAAATAATGTAACTTTCACTTTTTTCTTATTTTATTATATACAGATTAAATACTTTTTTACCAACCAAATTTAAGAAAATTAGATCCTAATTACTTTATTGGACTATCAAATTCCATAGAAGCAGAGCTCACATTACTAATTCAATGTAACATTGCTTCAAAATAAGAGATTTATCATTGCCATGATGATCTTATTAATGTATTCCAATTTTTAACTTAAGTAATTTTTATCTAAGGTATTTGAAATGATAGAAAGTCGATGTCTAAACAACCAACTTGAGACATTTCATTCTCTCTAATTATCAAGAAGAGAATTAGTTCTATAGAACAATTTCCATCCATGCATTTGCAAAAAATTACTAATCATAAAACCCAATCAAGGTTTCATCAGAGCTAAGTTGCTTGCTAGAGACTCTGGAAAAGAATCAGCTTCTTAGTTGCTCTAGTTGATGGAGAAATTTATCTCCATGGAGAGTAAGAATGTTATAATGCAATGTAATAATACTGGGTCCTCTCTGACATTCAAAGGTAATCTATATTAAGGTCACTAGTTAGCTTTACTTATATATTTCTTAACATATATATATAAACATACACACTATAGTATATGAAAATATAATATATATATTTATCACTTAAATATATGTATTTCCTAAATTATGTTAATTAAGTTACTCAGGGACCTTTCATGCTATCTTTTTTACAGTTCTGGGGATCAAGATGTGGAATATTCCTGTGGTGATGGTTCTATCTATATTAGGGAAAATTAAAAGATAGCCTTTCAACTCTCTAAAATCTAGTACACTGCTATTATTGCTTTTTAATGTGCAACTTTTTTATACCCTTGTTGAAATTTTGGGCTGACTAGTCACACATACACAGACTCTCATATAAAATTTAAGTAGGTTTGAAAAGTATATGGCTTCTACTTCCCTGGTACTGAAGTGAGATTTGGTGAAATAAAACAAACTTTGGAAATAGCTCTTGATTTTAAGATGTTTTCTTTCTCTTTCTAGGTCTGAGGATGTTATTTAAATTCTTTGATTCGTGATGTTCTATAACATATGTTTGATTATATCAATTTGCATGTTTCTTGTAATATTAGCATCTCTAATACATTATCTGTGTATGTTTCTGTATGTTGACTTGTAACATGTGATCAAATATATAATGTGCTATAATTTTACTGCTTATGTGTAATATAGGCTTACAATGAGCTCATCAATTAGGAAATTAACCATACCACCTCCCTCCCAAAGTCCATTGTAATAAACAATCATAAATAATAGCAGTTTTATCTTTTTCAGGGAAAGGCTGTAATGAGAAAGACTAAAGGAGATGTGCAAAAAAATTCTTATTTGGTAGTAGTCTGTTAAATATAGTTACTATTTTACATTTTTTGTGTAAGTTACAATACTTCCAGCCTTGGATTTCAACTCAAATTCTTTTAACAATCTTCTCACAATACATATATTATATGTGAAATATCTGATATAAAAAGTTATAATAATTAATTAAAATCTGCAATCTTTTATAAAATTACTATTGTTTTGTAGTTTAAAAATAAAAATGAATGAGAAACTTTAAATTCTTCAGTAAATAATATTAGACAGATTTTTTTAACTCATAGTTGAAAAAATTCAAAATTACAAAATATTCTCAAATCATTATTTTGATAAATGTGCATTATATTAATTGTAATATTAAATAGAGATACACAACAGGGCATATTATAGAGATCAGCTATTAGAATTATTTTGGTTTCACTAACATCTTAAATATTATGTGAATATATCTTTAAAATTCAAAAATATTGATTGGAAAATACCTACATTAATTTAATACAGACTAAAAACTTATGTCTGTAATCAAAAAAGCTTATTTTGGAAGATATTTATTGAAATTAGCCACCTGTATTTATCATGATTAGTTATTATGATTGGAGGTACATTGTGTTATGAATTCTTGGCATCAGTGATAGCAATTGCAATATTTCCTTAACATATTTTCCAACAAAACCACAGCACTGGAAGAAGAAAATATTCCATCTACTAATGGTTATTTAATGTTGCCTAAGAAGATTATTATGTGGCTTATTCATATTTCTACAGTTGTATAATATTTGTGCAAGTGCAAATTAAATAAATTAAATTTGTTAAAATGTGTTACTTGAGATCATATTTTTTGTTTAAAGTTTAGAAAAAATAAATATATTATGATTGAGCTTAATAAGCTATGAAGTTTTCACAAGGATTGGTTTGTAACTTTATTTAGAATGCATTTTCTATTTTTCATATTACATTTCTAAAACTTTTTCACCTTTCTGCAACTCATTCCAGAGATGCAAATAAAATGGACTGAAAAAGTTTAGAAGAGGAATTTTTATTCAATTTTATTATGGTAAAATCAGCTTTTCCAACTTAACCCCAAATGTCTCACTTCACTTTCTTCCTTATAATCTGAAAAGTCAGCCAAAATGTCCTCCCTTAAAGATTTTTATGATGAAGAGTATGGATATGAGATTTTGACAATTGAGTTCTCTAAATTGGTCCAAGAGTAGCTTCTCAAAGGAACTGGAGAAGTGCTAGGAAAAGACTCCTTATGAGCCACATGCTTGAGTGCTATTCATCTGATAATTACCCCAGTCTACAATGCATCCCTGTTGCAGGAGCTAAAGCTTATTTGACTTTGTCTGTTTATATTCTATTTTGACAAGAGACCTGGCATCCTGGGACACACTAAAGCAACTGAGACTCTGAGAGTATCAGAGGAGCAAGAAGATATACTATTGCCACTGCTTCCAAGCACACAGGATTATTCATTCATAGTGTTTGTAAATGTTATCAAGAAGACGCAGGTTGAGTCTCAGAAGTAGAATGTTCCAGCACTTAGTTACTTTCAGCTGAAATGTAAAGTTACATTTAAAGATTGATCCACAGTCTGATTCCAGTTGGACTGTTAGTGGTAATCTTAATGTATTATATCGCTTAATTCCAATGATACACACCTTAAAGCTATAGACTGTTAGGATGCAACACTTCTTCAATACAACTTAAAAATAAACATTTACTGAAGTAAGAGTCACTAAGCAATTCTTCAGCAGGGGGAAAAATATTATTTAAAATCACATTTACTATGCAAATAGTTTGATGAAATTTTCTATATCTGGAAGTTAATCAGTGGCTCTGCAGATAAAATAAATGACTAAATATGTGACAGTATAAATTCTTTTATAGAATCTTCTACAAAAATATATTTTGAAGTAGACAATAAAATATGTTGGCTCTAATAAGATAGGGCACATTCTTAAGGTTAAGTCTATTTTTTAAGTTTATCACTATTCACGCTATCATTAATAACTGATATAGAATTATTTTTCTTAAAATTATCTATGGGCTATTTCAAATGACCACACTTTTGCTTAGTTCAATCTATTAAAGTACAATGTAGACAATAGCAAAAAGAAGGAAGATCTTAACATGATTTTTACAAATAAAAAGAAAAGAAATCCACTTTTTTACAGCATGTATCTGACTTAAAGAAGTTTACAGCACAGCATGAAGAAAATTAGAAAATAAAATTCCTGTGAAACTGATAAAATACCAAAATGTAAATGAAGCTAAATTTCACATAAAGCACAAGCAGTGAATCATTTTTAAATAAAAAACACTAAAATGTGTATATACATATTTTAACTTTTTATATATATATATGTGTGAGTGTGTATATATATACATATTAACACCTATATGTGTTTGTTTGTAGTCCATGATCTCACCCGAATGGGAATATATTTAAATTTTGCATTTATCTGATGAAATAGGCTAGGCTGAGCTGACAGACCCCTAAAATTCAATGGTTTAAGCCACAGCAAGTTTTGTTTTCAGAATGTGTTTTCAGATAGGATAGCTCTCCTCAGGTAATTTACACATTTTTGGCTTCACCATTCACTGGATATTTTCATCATTAGACTCTTGCCTGAAGAGGAATTTTCTTGAATATGTCCATGTGGGAGAATTGCATAGGCCAAATATGAAGTGGACACACCTCTCCTTGCTAATATTCCATTGAAGAGACTTTTGTCATGTGGTCATATATAATTGGAAAGAAGATAATAAATATAGATAATATATAGTTATATTCCCAAACAAGAGGAAAACAAGGCATACTTAGATCGAATCATATCAATAAACTTACAGAAAGCAGGAAAAAATAATTTGTCATCTGATCCATGGACCCAAGCTATTTTTTCATTCATATAAACACTAATTTATGCCTTCAACTAATTGGGAGAGAGTACTGAGTGATACAAACAAGGCTTCTTCTTTCATTGGGCTTTAGTTTAATTTAATCATAAAACCACCTCAATACCTGCTTCCCATTTGTGGCATCAAGTTGGTTGAATTGATAGTATAGAAGTTAAGACTTTTGGACTTTCTTAGTATCCTCCATTGAACTTTTCAACAAGGCTTGAAATGAAATGTCACCGTATTGATGAACTTAATATTACATCTTTTGGAGATATACTTACTACAACATAGCAAAACCATTAACTTAAAAATAACGCAAAGAAGATATATGTTACCAGGGGATTTGTATGTTACTGAACAAAATAAAGCAGGATATAATATACTAAGCAAACTTCTTAATATGATCTTTATTAATACTTTAAGCCTCCTGAAGAAATAATGACTTCATATCTGAGAGTGGGATTCAGAAATAAATTGATTGGATTAAGCACTATATAAAACATTCACATTCGAAATGCTTATTGACAAAGGAAAACACATATTGACTTTTGTTAATTCACCAGTAGTAATTTAGGCTGAGGTAAAATTAAGCAGTTGAGATAATCCATTATTTCAAATTATGATTCTCTTTGTTTAATCTTTATAGGCAAATGGTAGTATGGCAACAGTAGACCAAATATAGATACTGGTATATGATCTGATGATAGCAATTTCAAGAAATGTTGCTTTCAAAACTGCTACTATTTGGAAACCTAATTCAAAGGTAGAGCTTTACATTTGAAAACAAAATGCATGTGTATACATATGTACAAACAAATTTGATTTTCATATATAAAATTACTTACATGTGTCATATCAAATTGATATCTCTAATAATATTTTAAGATGTAGAGATACTCTCACATGATGAAATTGCTTAAATTTTTAGGTCTCATTTTATTAGGTCAAATGTGGATTTTCAAAACCTGTGTGGTAGACAAGATATTTTTTAAATACTTAGACATATTTTAGGCTAGTGTTATTTGGAGTAACCTTTGGAACAGGGATTCAAGTGGAAATAATTTGGAGAGATGTGATCCCAGAAACATTAGGCAGAGAATGAACAAACGAAAGAGGGAAGTCAAGGCAGTTTGTATAATCAAGTAAATCACCGTGCAAACCTCTGGAAAGTGGTTTAAGTCATGTCTCTGACAAGGGCAATAGTAAACTAGGGTATTTATTCATTAATTCTCAGTTTTTCATGAGTTAAAAGTTATGTGGAGAGCTTTCATCTCAGCAAAAAGTTGGAAGTCAGAAAGACTAGTGCTTCCAGTAAACACCCCTTATTTTACAGAGATTAGCATTGAGAAAATAGGACCAGGGCACTCTCAGTATCCGCAATAGGGAATATATTAATATTTTTTGAAATGAAAACAAATGGAAGCATTGTGAGTCTCTTGGGATTAAAGTCACATAAAGTATTTTCTTTTAAAACATTGCTGTGTTTCTCCACTTCTGTTGGCCTTGCATGAAACACAAATTGCTTGTTTAAGTTGTAGAAAAGTTAATTGAATATTATTTTTTCATGTTTAGAATTTTTAAATTAGTAGAAACTAAGATATAACTCTGAAAATTTTAAAACCAAACCATTTTTTCCAATTCTGAAAATGAAATATAGTCAAAGCAAAGCAACCAGGGCTCCTATAACTTAGCTTTAAGATTTTTGCTAAGAAAATTTCCATTTAAAATCAAATTTATTAATCATAAAATATTTTCTTTGAGTTAACTTCCAAGTTTTAAAGATGAAAACTATTTTATCTGGAGAAGTTTGCCTTCCTTATTGGTGTCTCTTTTCTGTTATAGTTTAGACATTTGACTTCTATTGAAACATACTGTAAAATGATGACCTAACTTTATTTGTAAACTTTTGAAAGATCTGAAATTAACTTATTGATCCTTTTAGAAGGAATTCATAAATATAATTTTTTGTTGCTAATGTTGGGTTTATTACAGTATTTTAAATTGAAAAAATATGTATCTTGGATTATGTCAGTTATGTTTATAATTATAATTGCTCACATAAATTTTTTAAAGTTCAATATATGGACTAGTGAAGTTTATGTAATCATAGGTTAAAAGCAAAATACTCAGTAGATATATAAAATGTTCTTGCTATACTTATGTTGAATTAAGAATCCTTTATTTTTACATCACAAGGAAATATGAATACTAATTAAAATAAAACTAGAAATATAATTATAACAATTTATATTTAGTTATTTTTATACACACAAAAACATATATTCATATACAATGCAAGATTGAAAAGAAATATCCCAAAATATTGGCAACATTAGCCATCAAAATGATGTGATCAGTTACTTCATATTTTGTCATGCTTTTATTTTGCAAAATTCTGTTATCATCAGCATTACTAGTTAAACCATTATGAAAAAATAAAGGAATATTCTACAAATTGATTAAGTATATTTTAATAGTAAATGCAAACTTGTCTTATACAATACAACTGGTAGTAAAAATACATGCAACCTTTGGGAAGACAAATTTGGCAGAATGCACCATTTTTTAAAGTATTCTTTGTTTTGCATACATGTATGCCCAGGAAATCCACATACACATTATTTTTTAATATATTAAAAATTAGGTAACGAGGAAAGTGTCCAAGAAACAATCTTTCATTGACCAGGTTTGGAATACAAGAGCAAATGAGAGAAAGACACATACACAGAAGCATTCTACTGCATTGAAAGAATGAGGCCCAACTTTCTGACAGTTACAATTAAGTTACAAAATCTCAGATGCACACTGCTTTGGAAAAAAACAGAAGGAATCAGAGAATTTGTGGTTCAGTCACTCAGAACAATCACATTAGAGAAAAAAGCAATGATTTTATCGGTGAAAGTGTTGTAAAAGAAAGAGTTGGAGGGATAACTTCCAAATTCTTTGATTCTTTGACAACTGAAAATTCTATCACTAGGTCAGTGATTTGATTCACTGTAGAAATTAACAAATAAATGGTTTAGGTTAAACATTTTATGGAATTATTTATGTGCCACTTTCAGTTCAGCAAATATTTAGATTCATGAAAGAGAAAAGTACTCTCTTCGCCAACCTAAGAAACTAAGTTTAAAATCTAATATCTCTCTCTATATAACATTTGAGCGAAATCTTATTATTTGGAAGTCTCATCTGATTTATCTCATTGATCATAATCTCTTATACTACAGAGAAACCAAACAAATGAACTAAATCAAATAAAATAAGATTTTAGCATATAGGATCAAATAAGTTGTCACCAGAATGGAAAGTGGACTGGGGGAGGTCAACAGAGTAGAAGAGATTAATTATATGGTGAAGGAGAGGTTTGGAATGCTGCTAAACTTACTGTTTAATACACAAACATTGATTTAGCATGATACATACTTTAAACGCATATAATGCATTGTTTCTTCAATATTTTTTTAAATACATACTGAAAATTTTCATATCTACTATACTTTTGTAGTTAGAATAAATCTAAGAGGTAAGCAGTATTATTATCATTATACAACTGAAGAAAATGAAAATCAGAAAAAAATCTTGCCTAGTCATAAAGTTAGTAATGCAAAATTAATATATCAGTTCAAGTCTGATCTAGTATTGGAGCAATGTTTTACTAGAACAAACTGCTTAATGGAGAGTGTCCATAATTATGTTAATGATGCTATTAATATAATCACATCTAGTGTTTGTTTGCTTGTGCTGTTGTCAATTTGTCTATATTTATTCCTCTACTATCCAAATATAAATTATTTTGGCTTTAGTGTTCCAGGTAAAGGGGAAAAAATTAAGCATGTAGCATATGCAAAACTAATAATTTACTGATAAAAAGACAATTAATCATTAATTTTATCAATATCATAAAAATCTACTCCTCAACAGACAACAGACAACATTAAGAAAATTCATGGCAAGACTCAAATTGGCTGAAAAATCTTTGTGTGAACTTTTGGAACAATTTATACACAAAATAGATAAAAACTCTTCTGCAAGTCAGTATTAAAATAAAAAACAATTACGTTTTAATGGAAAATAACCATGATAGAGTAAAAGGGATTGACTTTATCCTCAAGCCAGAAATAACTAGTACACTGAACAAAATACATGAAAGAACTGTTTTCAGACATTGGACAAAAGGTAGTACAAGGCTATCATTCCTGAAAAAATTAAAACAAGGTGAATTCTATGATCACCTTGGCTTCTGCCTGGAAGGAATGTCTGGACTCCAGGTGCAGGAGAGGAAAACTAAATGAAAAAATAAACTCCCTGATTTGAGCATACTGAGACAGGATTTTCAGTTGTGCTATAGGTTGGATGAATAGAGTTCATGAAGAAGATGATGCTGATGTTTATATATATATATTCCATATAAATTCAGGTTGCAAATTTATAAACAGAAACAATTTTACCATCAAAGTGATTCAAGTCAATATTTTGTATAAACCAATTCAGTAAATCAATACTTTCCAACTACGTAATTCAGATCAACCTTCTTGGTGCAGAAAACAAAAATACTAAAAAAAAATTAATAAACACTTCTGAAAAGATTGAGAGTTGATAAGATTCACTAGGTCAATCTGAGCTAGAACTAAAATGCATAGATGTACATTTGGCTTTGGGAGCTCATTTTGTCCTGCGAGTTTTCCAATTATGATAAGGACTAAAGAGTACAAATATAAACTTTTAAGATACAGAGGAAAAGTTTAAGTCCAGGGTGTGCTAAGAATGAAAGCCACAGAGATTTACCCTCAGAATAATACAATAAAAAATCTCCCAAATCTCATGTAAACTTTTGTCCAAATTGTCATTTCAGTACACCGTATTCCAAAATCTCCAAATCTGAAATTGTATTAAAACAATTTAGAGTACACATTCCCATGTATCAGGTATAGCAAATAACTTGAGTAAAATAATAGCATCCTTGGTTTAAACTTATTTGTTTAAATAGCTTTTAAATCCAAAGTCCATCATATAATTAAAGATAATTAGTTCCATAAAGAGATAAGACAATAAGAATTGAAAGCACACAGAAACAAAAAACAACAAGAACAGATGCACAGAAACTCAAATAATGGCCTTATCAGAGAATGATGCTAAAACATTATATGATCAAAGATAGAAAACTAAGCTTGAAAATCTTGACAGAATTGGAAAATATTAGTGACTTAGTACGGGATGAAATAAACAGAAATGAATTATACAGATAGAAAACATGGTAATCACATATTATTTCAAAAGATATGCTAAACAGCAAAACAAAGACATCCAGTGAAAGAATTAGTAAATTAAATAAGTCAAAATATTCATAAAGAAAACTAGAGAAATAAAATAATCATAATAGATAAGATATGGTAAATAAGAGGACAACACAAGTAAGTTTGTAGTAGATTCATTATTTCTTATAATAAATTTATGGTTTTTTAGTTTTATTATAGCCCTATTGATGTGAAATTTCTAGCATTGAAAAATAAATTATGATCAGATTTCTCATTTTTGTGTAGTTTTGTAAGACCCAGCATGGTTTTCAATTCCTCTTTCTCCTTTAAGAACAGAAAACCATTTTTCAGAGAGAGGAGTTATATCTGGTAAGATATGTGGAACAGTGCCATAGCTGCAAATGGCTAAAATTAACAGGAAAGAAAAAACACAGAAAGCTGGGTTCATTCATGTGTAATTATTTTTAAGATTAACAATAGTTGACTTAAAAATGCCTGCAATGTTGAATTAGCTAACAAGAAAGAGAATATAGTAAAAACAATATTATAAGGCACAAAGACTGAGAACTTTCAAAATTTAATGAAAGGTATCAGCATGTTCACTATGTTTTAACAAAGCAAAATAAGTATAAATTAAAAGAAGACCACATATAGGCACCTCATAGTAAAACTGATTAAATAAAAAAAGACAAAAAGTAAATCTACAAAGCAACCACAGTGGGGATCAAAAAGCTTATCTTTAAGGAGCAAAATATGTGAACTGAGATTAACAGCTAGCCTGTCAGTGAACCATTAGAAGGGAGTTACAAATGAAATGATGCCTTTGAAATGTTGAAAATATCTCCCAACATAGAATTCATTTTCATTAATTATTATTCAAGAATAAAGGAAGAAATGAGCTAATTCACAGCAGACACATACAAAAGGAGATTCTAAAAATATTTCTGCATGTAGGATATGGATGTCTGACCGTGGGTAAGAGAAGAACAATAACAATTGAAATGCTTTTGGTATCTAAAATTAATTCATTTATCCAGAAAACATTCTCTGATCACAAAGGTTCTGGAAAAGTAAAAAACTCTCAGGGATATGTGTACATTGGGAAATAAATAAAACTGAATATAAACACCATAACAAACTTAATAAGTTTTATGACATATGCATCCATTTATTAAATTACCATGGAAATAAAATTATAAATTTAAGCAATAATTTTTTAAATAATTGTAGATTCATATGCAGTCATAAAACTTAACACAGAAAATATTCCATATTTTCTTCACAGAATGGTAATGTCTTGTATATCACAATAGGTTAATTTATACTAATATATATTGCTTTGATTTTATTCAGATTTCACTTCTTTGTCATATACTTATGTGTAGGTATGTTTATATCCATGTAGTTTTATTGGGTATGTGGATTTATGTAACCACCACCACAGTTGAGATACAAAACAATAATATAACAAAGATACTTTGGGCTACACTTTTAAAAATACACTGTTTTCCCCTCTAGACCCCTCCCCCACCAATCCTGACAACTACTAACCTGTTTTTCATATGTCATTTTGTAATTTCAAAAATGTTATATATAAATAAAATAGCATATGCAATATTTTGCACTTAGCCTCTTTGATTCAGTATAAATTACTTGAGATCTGTACTAGATATTTCTTGAACCAAGACTTCATTCCCTTTTCTTGCTGAGTAATATTTCACAATACAGATACACCAAAGTGAGTTGGAACATTTTCAGGTCAAAATAACACCAGGTTGTTTCTAGCTTGAGGTTACAATGAATAATGTTACAGTGACTATTTGTATACAAGTTTTGCTTGACCATAAGTATTTTTTAAGGAAGGTGCAGGCAAGAATGCAGAAGGCAAGCAGGAAAAGAGGAGGAAGAAACATTTTATTTTATTTAGTTGTTTGGTTGTTCACCTTGGCCCCAGGACACAAACCCAGGTTCTTGTGATGTATGTGAACTGTGCTCTCTACCAAGATCAGTTGACAAAACCACTCCTCCACCAGGATGCACCAGGTTTTTATTTCTTTAAGTCAATGGCCAAGCTGTTTCTAGAGGCTATTGTGTATTTTAGTCTAAAGAAGCTACCATATTCTGTCTGTTTTTGCATGTTTGTATCCTTTAACATTCCCACCTTCAATATATAAATGATTTGGCTATTTCTCATCTTTGCTAGCATTTGGTGCTCAAAGAGACCTTTAGTAAAGTTATTATAATAGCAACAAATGAATTTTGTTCTAAGTAAAACTATAAATACTAATACAAATTGAGTTGAAAAGGTATTAGACTTTTATTGAAAATACTACTATTGATATTAGGTATTTAATCTCAAAATCATCATGTTTCATTCCCCATACTTTTCCTTCTTATCACAACATTTCTGATCATCCAAATACATGGCTTATTATTTAGCAATGTAAGTTATTTTTAAGAGTAGTTTTATATTACAGAATAATTGTATAGAAAGTACAGACACTGATTATTTTCTGTCTCAATCTTTTTCCTTTTCCAGAATTCTACGTACTTGGACATTTATAGTATGTGGACTTTCAGATCGACTTCACTTAGTGATATGTGCTTAAAATTTATCCATGTCTTTTCAAGACTTGATAGATCATATCTCCTTCACACTGAATAATATTCCATCTCTTGGTTATACCATGGTTTGTTGATCCATTCACATCCTGAAGGAACTTCTGATTGTTTCCAAGTTTTGGCAATAATACACAAAGATGCTATAAGAATCCACAGGAAGGATTTTATATGGGCATAAATTTTCAACTCCTTTGAGTAAATCTCAAAAAGTGTGGTCAGTGGAATACATGGTAAGAGCATGTTTTGTTTTGTAAGAAACAGAGATTTTATGCCAATGTGACTGTACAATTTGCATTCTTAGGAGCATTGGATAAGATTTCTTTTTGCCCCACATCTTTGCCATCTCTTTGAATGAGTCAGTCTTCTGGATTTTGGTAGTGTCTCATTTTAATTTGATTGTTCTAATGATATGTGAGTTGGATATCTTCATATAAATATTTACCATCTATATGTTTTCTTTGATGATATGCTTGTTCAGATCATATGCTCATTTTAAATGCGGTTGTTTTTTATTTTTGAGTTTCAACAATTTTGATGTATTTAAAAAAAACTCTCTTTATCCTATGTGATCTTTGAAACCATGCTATCCCAAATTGGCCTATTCTTATTGCTCATGCTACTATATATTCTTTATGAATTTTCCAAAGTTTTAAACTCTATTCTATTGAAACTCAATTGTAGTTGGTTACCAATAAACTATACATGTGTTTTCTTTCATCTCATATATCATTCTCTATAATATTAAATTGTTTAATTTCTGCTTATTTTCTAAGTTTAGTAGTCATCCAATCAACAAGAATTTATATATATATATATGATTCTAAACTTCTGTGAAGTAGCATTGTAAGAGCTAGACATATCAAAATAAAAAATGGTCTAGAGATTCCCAAGCAATACATCCTCTTTTCTTTTAGAGATACATTCTGCTAGGCTGATCTCTTACACCTTTGATTTTAAATATTTCATAGTGCTAAAGACTCCTGATGGGGTTGGGCTTGGGCAACCCTATGAGATGTGAAATATGTCTCTAAATAATTCATGGAGAGTGTATGACCAGGATCACATGAAACATTTATTAGAAGTAGTAGTAAAGAATTGAAACTTCCTGCAGGCTGGCGATGTTACATTATTAAAGGAGCATACATGTTTGCACCACATCATATGCATCACTCCACGTGTATAGAGGCAGTATGGTATCCTGTATATACCTAAGAGATGGAACACCTTCCTCCATGAATTTAAATCAGGGTTGCAGTTTCTCAGGAGAGCTGTTAGCATTCCCACCAGATAAATAATTCCCTTCCCAGAATGCATATGTTGAGGCAAGGGTCTATATGGGCTGTGACTTTGGTTGATAAGGGAGGGCCTTACTGTAAGTCCATCTCCACTAAGCCTGCTTGGCTTGTTAGCAAGTCTTAGATTGGGCCCGATGATTTCCTGCTTGTACATCGGTAGATCTACTTTATAGATTGCAGGGTGTGCTGTCCCACCTCAACTTCTACCATCTATATCTCCAGTTTCATAATTTTAGCTATCTGTTGAATTTCTTTGCTGTTTACTTATTTATCGAACTATCATCTATACTGTACTTCATATTAGTAAACTTCAGTGTTATTCATTCCTCTGACATATACCTTTTTGTTGACAAAACATTGAATGACACATTTAAAGAAATGTGTCATAAAGGTAAAGACCTTTTCAATCTGTCCCTTTCTCTACTTCATATTTTGCTGTCCTTATCTATTACCTCCTGAATTTTGAAGATAAGTTTCCTGCCTGATCTACTTCCCATTTAGTAGTATCACACCTAACGCAACAATATTGTACACATCTCCATTGTTTTCTCTTCAAAAATATCAACCTATATTTAGATATATGCAAGCATATGAATACAATACTAGATAGATAACTATAATCTAAAGCTAACTAGTTTATTTCTTTTTAAAATTTGAGAGGTATGCATAGTTATGGATTTAGAATTTTCTAAGTTATAACTATAATAGCTTGCAAATATTAAAAAAACTACAAATCATCTCATTCTATTTGAGTTGATTTTACAAGTGAGACATGAACTGTCTGCTCTGGATAGCATTTGTTCTTCCTTATTAATAACTTTCCATTTTTTCTTCAGCAAGAATGTATTTCACTTCTTCTGACACCTGTAATATATTAATATATTAGCAGTGACTTCCAGCTTTCGCCATGAAAAACATAAATCACCAAAGGAAGCATGCATAAACAAAGAACTACAGGCCATATTACTGTTACTCTTCTCTGTCTCAGTTAAAAGTGAATGGTTGCCTTTTTCCCTATGCTTTGTGAATGCTGACAAATGACTCACACCACCCAACCCTTTTACTGACAGAGCTCCTGTTTTCTTAAGATTCCTCAGCTATGTCCAGCCCCCTCTAATGTTTTGCAAAGTACTCCATTTTTCTTAATGGAATCTGATTCATCTTTCTTGCAACAGTTAGACTAGGTAGATTCCTTTTTTGCCTAAATTTTATAGGTTTCCATGCCACTCTGAACTCATGTAATTATGACAAAACCCACAGAATTTTTTTACTGTACCGTTTCTTTTTAGAGCCTATAAAATCTTAAGGATAAGTCTAGTAAGTTCTTAGCCCATATAGGTATTCCTTAGATTTTGGTTAAATTAGTGAACAAATTATCAAAATTTTTGCCATAGTTATGGTTAAGTAAGTCAATCAATTTTTCCTATTTTATTGAAATTGGAATAAGATTAACTTCAGAAAAAGACCTTTACAGCTGGAATTATTCTTTTTTAAATTACACCTCCTGAGTATAAAAATGTGACATTGAAGTTCAAATGGTAAGTGAGACATATGGTAAATTTCATACTTCCATGAAAAAAAATTGCAATATCAGGTAAAAATTCTCACCAAATGATAGAGATAGAAGAAACATCGAACATAATATAGTCGTTGTGATAGTAAGGAAGTTGAAGTCCAATAAATGAAATAATTTGCTTAAATTCATGATAGGGAATCCATAATCTGAGACCAAAACTCAAGCTTTTTCATTTTCATGTTGTCCTCTAATCCTAATGCTTGACGTAGTCTCAATCTCCTGTGCTTGGATTCAGAAATAAACCAGAAATTCCTGTTTATTTCAAAGTTTCCTCATTTTTTTTATTCTGGACACATCTGGGGAATTGAATATATGCTCTAGTCTTAGCCTTTATGTACTAAATTGTGTCTTAAGGTGACTCACTTGCTTCTATAGCCTCCTCCTCTTGACTCCTTTCCTTTGTCTAGTCTCTGAATGGACCTGCAATTCAGGAAATTGACAAGGATTATAAAAGACAGATGTGTGGAGGGAGGAGGTAAATCAGTTGTCTGGAAATGTCTGAAATCAAGCATAACCTGGTGGTTTAAGTTTACAGACACATTGATTGACTCTGAAGTTTATATACATGTTGAAATAAATATTCTCACATGACAATAGCATCATATGGTATAGCAAACTGCAATTATCTCATGAGAGAAGTAATATAGGTTGTGTGACATCCTGGGTTTAAATATTGAGACTGTGAGTGTAATAACTTTTATAAATATTATAAATGATTTATAAAAAATAAATATAATAAAGCTGTGAGTTTTTGACAGACTATTTAACTTCTCTAAGTTTCAGTTTCCTGATCCATAACATGGAGTATATGCATTTACTAAGGCTACCATAACAAAGTACCAAACACTGGGTGGCTTAAATAAAAGAACTTAGTTTTCTCAAAGTTCTGGAGTCTGGAAGTCCAAGATTAGTTGTCATCCATCTTGGTTCCTTCTGAGGTCTCTCTTTGGTTTATAAATAAACAGTTGTTTATTACACTTTTTCCTCTGAGTGTGCCAGTGTCTGCATCCAGAATTCCTCTTCTTATAAGGAAATCAATCATATGAATTAGATACCACTCTAGAAAACTAATTCTAACTAAATTACCACTTTAAAGATCTTCTCTCCAAATATAGTTACATTGTGAGGTACTGGCAATTGACACTTCAAACGCATGAATTTGAGGAGACAAAATTCAGCCTATACCATGGAGCCTATTTCATAGCTCTCTTAGGGTCATCTTGAAGATCCAATGAGTTTTTATATGAGAAGTGCTTTTCAAAATATAATTGGCTTGTAAATGAAGAACCTGACTTTTGGGGATAGGAATGGTTAAGTTCTTATTTTTAGAACCCACAGATTGATGGTTCTAGTGACCCTGTACATTTTTGGTATCATGGATTTGTTATAGGGTTATTATGTATAAATAGCCATATTAACACATTTTCACACATTATAAGATTTTTTCTCTTTAAGTATTTAATGCATCACCTTTCTCTATCTACTATCTACTTTCCCTATCTACTATTCCCTGGTGTTGGGATAGCATTGGATGAGGTAGACAGAAAAATAGTTGGAGGTATCTAGCTGTGGGTGAGTGGGTCATAGAGAAAGGCATCCCCAAGCATTTTGAAAATCTAGATGCAGAGAGGGGTTAAGTACACATACATCATAGGAAGAAGGGTCTTGACAACCCCACAGACGTTTCTGGTCCCCAGTGTTGCATGGACAGAGCAGTAGGGAGAGTTACAAGACCTACAGGGCAGTGTTGTTGTGGAAAACTTGCAGTTTAACAGCTAGGAATCAGAGAGAGTGAAAGGTATCTCAGAATCTCTGCAAGGACAATAGACCTGTAGGTGACAACTTGGTCAAAACCTTAGCCGAAGGCTTACCTTTTGGATTTGTTTTCTTCTCCAGTAGCTACCCAATGTTGGAAGTGAAATATTGAAATCTACTAATATGTGGCGATAATTGTCTATTACCTTCACTTTTTCATATCTGTCTCATATATTTCTTGACTCTCAAGTTGAGTCTGTACTTTTCTGAGCCTGTACATATACTTACACATGATATGTCATTGGGATTAACATATTGATGGCTTTTGGATGCCAATATTTCTATTTCATGACCATTTTTCCTAGAAATTCCATTTGCCTTTGATAATTAGAGCTACTCCTGCTTTCCTGAGGTTCTCATTACGTCCACTAAACATTTCCGTCCTTTCACTGAAGCATGCATTTGTCCTTTAAAGGGAACAGCCTTGCAAGCAGTGGAAAGTCGGAGTTCGATGATGTATTCATTCATTTGACTTGGTTGGAAAACGGTATCTCAGGAGAATTTCATTTCCACCGGTTGTTGTTGGACAGGTAGTTTGACCTTAATATGTCTGAATCCTCATTCTCATTGTGAACTTGATTCCTTTGTTCTTTTATTTTTTAATTCCTCTTCCATAGTGCAATCTTGAGGTCCATTTTCCATCTGTTTTAGGAACCAATGTCGATTTTTCGGGCCTAGTTCTAGGCCTCTTCCCTTCAAAGCTTAGAAATTCCAGTCATGCTTGGACGAAAACGACCCCAGTTCGGTCAGGCAAAAACAAAGAAACTGGCTATGACTCTCCCCTGTATTTTCCTTGGAACTAAAGTTATACCAGCACAAGTACCGTAGATATTTTTAATTTCAGAATCAAATAGCCTAATAAACAGCATCCATGTCCCTGTTATTTTATATAAAATTAGTAGCTTAAAAAACGAATTGAATGAGACCACTCCAATCACCTCAGATTCTATTGGCTAATATTTTTTACTAATAAATTAAAAGGCAAGCATATATGCCTTAGAAGAATGCATCCTACACAATTTCTAGACAAACAATGGTGTGAAAGATGATGCTTCCTCAGATTTATAGGTTATTTCCTACTTTGAAACTATATTTCCAATGCCATGATATGTTTCTGCTATACATTATGAGACTGGTCCTCAAATGGCAAATATATATATTATATATTATATATATTATATATATATGTTACTCACAGACTACAAAGGAAATAATGCAAGCTTAGCAATGATGGAAACAATACCTTTGTGTTTGTCCAGATTATTTGTTCCCATTTAACAGTTGTGCTCTGTTGAAATTCAAAGTGGAGTTTGTACAAAATCTTCAACATCTCAGCAGGCCTTTTGGACGTTAAACCTGCATTCCAGAGTTTGGACCCAAGTGATTTCTACTAACCTTTCCGAACATGAATATCACTGATAAAAACACAGGATGAAATCATAGCTTTTGTGCATGGCACTCCAAAAGACCAAAGTCGTAGATGGGATTCTATGTAGTGCCCAAGGAGTTTTGCTTCTTTTCTGGACACACGAAACTTTCCAAGAATCGCCAGAA